>JAIUZE010004260.1:0-113866 GCA_022085475.1 Heliosperma pusillum
TTATTCCGATCAAAGAAACTTGGAATTTGGATCGTTTAGCAAAAGCTTATGTGGATGAAATTGTTAGATACCATGGTGGTCCTTTGGAGATTATATCCGACCGAGATCCGAGATTCTGTTCGAGATTTTGGAAAGCTTTGCAAGAGGCCATGGGTAGTAAGTTGTGGATGAGTACTGCTTTTCATGCCGCTACAGATGGTCAGACTGAGAGGACTATTCAGACTTTAGAAGATTTGCTTAGGGCTTGTGCTCTTGACTTCCAGTCTAGTTGGGAAAAGAGTTTACCGTTGGTGAAGTTTTCTTACAACAATAGCTATCATGCATCTATCAAGATGGCTCCATATGAAGCTCTTTATGGAAGGAAATTTCGGAGTCCTATATGTTGGAATCAATTGAGTGACAATCGTGATTTAGGCCCCGATGTTCTTGTTGAAACCATTGATAATGTGAAGGTCATTCGTGATATAATGAAAGCCGCTCAAGACCGTCAAAAGTCTTATGCCGATATCCGAAGAAGGCCGTTAGAGTTTGAAGTTGGTGATAAAGTATTCTTGAAGGTGTCTCCTATGAAGGGTGTTAAAAGGTTTGGTGTTACGGGTAAATTGAGCCCGAAATACATTGGACCCTTTGATATTGTGGAAAGGATTGGTGCCGTTGCTTATAAGTTGGATTTGCCCCGCCCGAATTTGGCTAAGGTTCATGATGTATTCCATGTTCTCATGAGAAAGTATGGTAGTGATCCAAGCCATTATTTTCAAGTTGAATTGCCCCGAGCTTGAATGAACCGATTTATCCTTTGAAGAGAAGCCGATCCGCATCCTAGATCGCAAGGATAGAAAGTTGAGAAGTAAAGTAGTTCCTTTGGTGAAAATCTTGTGGAGAAGTGCTAATGTCGAAGAAGAGACTTGGGAAACGGAAGCTTCTATGCGTAGTAAATATCCGAGTCTTTTTTAGTAAGGTATTATTTCTTTCCCTCAAGTTTTGAGGGCGAAACGTTTTAAAAGGTGGGGTGATTGTAACACCCGGAAATGTACCCTATTTTTCTAGTAGAAATATTTTACGAAATCTTTTCAGTAATTTTAAGTTTTAATTTAGAATTTATTATTCCGAGTCGAATTTAGAATTTCCGAGTTCGTATTTGGAATATCCGCGAGATTCCATGAGAATCCCGTCTTAAGGCGAGTTTGACTTTTGGTTGACTTTTTTCTTACTTATACTCATACTCCTTAACCTAATATTCATTCACACAAACACAAAATCCTTTCTTCCTCCTTAAGAAATCTCAAAGCTTGCCTCCCTCTTGATTTTCGATCTTTGAATCTTCATAGCTCTTTCGTTACTTGATAGAATTCACGTAAGTTCGTCTCATTCTTCTCCCCTTACCCTCCTCTATCCGTATTAATAATAAAATTATCGTCTTTCTCGCTTTTCAATCTTTTCGTCTTTCTCAAGATGATTTTTATTCATCTTTTATGATCTATTTGTAGGTGGTGACCTCCAAGATCCCGACAAAGACTATTACCTTATTGAAGAGGAGCTTGACGAGTAGTAAAGACGCTTAAAGGTAACGGTGAAGGGTTACTCGGTATCATTTACGTGTTTTATATGTTATCTATGCTAGAAACCGTATTTAGAATATGGTTAGTGAGCTTGGTAAGTGTGTTGATGATGATATATGTTGTATGTTGAGCATTCATATGAGTTTTGATGATTTATGATAATATGGGATGATAAATGAAATTGGATCCTTAGTGAAAAATGGGATTTTCGTGTACTTAAGACCCCAGCCGGTCGACCGGCAGCCGGTCAGACCACCGGCTGGGGCACCTGCTGTATATTTTGGCATTTTTACGTGATTTGGAAATATGAAGTTGGGCTCAGCCGGTCGCCCGGCAGCCGGTCAGACCACCGGCTGAGACACCCCTTCTTTCTTCCTTGTTTTCAAATGACCCTTTGGTCCCAGCCGGTCGACCGGCAGCCGGTCGACCTGACCGGCTGGGACACACTGACATTTCATATTGATTTTTCGTATTGACTTGTGGCCTGAGCCGGTGGACCGGCAGCCGGTCAGCCTGACCGGCTGGCACCTGCTGGAGTTCTTTGTGATTTTTGTTTACGGTTTTCATTTATAATAATTCCGATCGTTCGTTTATCGTATAACTTTACGTAATGACTTATAATATTAATGTTTTGAATATATGATATTTCACTCGCTTGTATCACATGTTTTGTGACGGTTTTTGGTATGTTTCCACTTTGAGTCGGTTTTTACAAATGATACGGTTTGAGCACTATTTTTTCTTGTGCTTTGTATTCTCATTCCCTTGGCTACCTTCCCGTTCGTAAGGCTGGAATGTCGGAACGGAGAGGTATCCTACTGCTTAAATGCATGTGTTAGTGGGCATACGACGACGTTGTTGGAGTTGAACGCTATGCGTTGATCGACCCGGCCGTCAAATGTTGTGTACTTGCGAGGTGGTGTTATTTGCATGTAGCGTACCGCTTGTTATGAGGCTTGAGCTGTTTTTCCGCCTCTTTCTTGAATTGATCTACCGAATTTGGGGTACTCGGCATATATATTGTAAGCCCGAGTCTTGGATGCGAAACGTTTATCGCATGTCGAATCGGAAAACGTGATTCCGAGATCCTGGCCAGGTTTAGACTAGGACCGTATTATTATCGTCGTGCTACCAGGAGGGAATTAGTCTACATATACGAAATGTGATCGTGTATGAGTTCAGGGAAATGTGATCCCGTGGATGCCTGTTAATCATACTTGCCATGTACACGATGCTAGTGCGTTTCATTTACCGTGAGAGATGTCGTTGTGTCGTCTTTGAATGCGTGATTTCATGACATTATTCATGGTCATTGCATGATTGGACACCGTCTATGTATGGGTTCGTGAATGGATGATAATATGTTGGATTCTTTGTGATCATCACATGACTTGACTTGGTTTGTTTGTCGAGTATCAATCTTATCAATCGTATACCGCTAACGGTGAGATGCAAGCCCTAGTGAGCGTATTCGGTTGCCTAAAAGTGTCTTTCCGAGTCTTTGAATAGCATGATGGTTCGGATTTGATTCCCATATGATCTTATCATTTTATCTCGTATTGCCTATCTATTCGTATTGTATCTCACATGTATATCTATATATGCATGATTTTACTTTTGTATTCCCTTATATGTACGTTTGATGTGATATGGCTGGGAGAACCCGGAGTTACTCCCCACTGATTGTGGCGTTCATGTTTTTCATGAATGAACAGGTTGCTTGCATTGGATGACTTTTTGGATATGATATTTTGGGGTTCGGGTGTGAGCTAGCGGGCGTTGTCCCTGGAAGTTTCACCTCTAGACGATTTTAGCTAGTTCTGCTAAACACTTGTTCTTTGTTAACATTTTGAGAGACACCGTCTCTTTGTTATTTTCCGCACTTAGTTTGTAATATTTTGACACACCTCGTGTTATATATATATCTTGCATGTTTAAAGGTTTTTAAAATACCGTATTTCCGCATATTATTTCACATGCTTGTATGTTTTATATTTCCGCATTCGCGAGGGTTGTCACATAGCGAGCGTTGGACTTGACGATTCACCCATAAACGTTCTTAGCTAGTTTACTAAACAACTTTTATGCTTGACTACGTTTTGAGAGACTATGTCTCCTTGTAGTATTATATACTTTAGTTTGCATTCGTTTGACATTCCTCGTACTTTTCCTCTGGCATGTAAAAAGTTTCAAAAATCTCGTATTTTCCGCTATTTAAATCGCATGCTTGTTATGTTTTATTTCCGCTATCGTGAGGGTTGTCACATTTATAACTGAACGAGAGATATTATAAGCTAACAACGGGATATGGGTTATTTTTCTAACAGCTCATTTATTGACTTGGTCTATATTGGTTACGGTTTTTAGGCAGTAGCTTAGCGATTAAGTTCCATCTCAAGACGGTCTAGCATCATAATAAAATAACGCTATCTAATATAAATCAAATACAAACTTCCTTAATAAAACAATTTGACGATAAAAATTAATCATTACATTCTCTTTTTTTTTTTAAAGTAAATATAAAAGTGGTCTAGTGACCTCATAATTATGAAAGGTTTTAAAACAGCATATTATCGAGTTAATTACATAAGACGGCTTATAATTATTATAAATATTTTAGATTAAGTTTTTAACTAGTGATAAAGAACCGTCTTATATTATCCTTTTTACACTATTTTAGTATCCGGGGAACTGGCCGGTCTAGACTGATAGGGTCATCCATTAGCCCGAGTGTAGCAAGCTAATTTGATGTCTATGGGTCATCAGCCCGAGTGAAGCAAGCTGGTGATAGTCGAATCGGGATATTTATCTCGAGAGTGTGGCCATACTTAGACTAGGACCGTATATTTATCGTTGTCCTACCATTGTGATAGGGTAACAGTGATAGGTTGCCTTGGCGTTACATCTTACTGAGTGGTAACTGTTTTAATATATTGGTTTAATAAGGTTATAGATGTGTAATGAGATATTTAATTTTTTTTAGGGGAAAGATCAATTCATTAATTAAAAAGCCATACAGCATCTACAAAAATTGTCAAAATTGACGAAATACAATATTGTAAAATCAAACAATAACATTCTTTCACGAAACAAAGATCTCTAATTTGAGTATAATACGCTTCTGCAAACCCTCTATTATATCGAGGGGATCTATGGATCTGACAAAGTTTTGAGAAAGATGATTTTTATCTGGCCTAACATCTTGTATACAACGATCTGACATCAATTGCTTCACCATATGAGGAACTATGAAGGCACCGATGTTCCGCTAATTCTTTATAATAATAAATTTAAAACTCTCATATTGAGAGATAAAACCCACCATATGTGGGAACAAGACTCTCCAATAGGGAGAGAACAATAAAATAAAACATAAAAGCACTTAATTTTAATATCTAAATATAATTTGGGGCTTACCACTACCAAAATTGGTAGATGGTGGCCCCTAATTGATGAAGAAAGGGATGAGAAACAAGTTTAGGGTTTTTAGAGAGAGAGATAATTAGATATTTAATTCATTTACTTTGAGATGATAAGTAATTTAATGAGTTCCTATTCTAATTGAACATTTTATTAACTTGTATGTCTATTGTACATTATTAATCCATCTAAAGTTTACTTGGTTGCTGATGAGCGATTTGTCGCGTACCGCTCAAGCAAAACAATTTATGAAACCCAACTAATGCGATAGCGGAAGTCGGGGTCGAACCACAAGGATGGTGGGGTCAACTACTAGTTCGATTGAATCCTATTCTAGCCTAAAATATGACGGATTGGAAAGTTAACTAAAATTCTAGGAAAAACAAGTAATCGCTAAGTAATTAAGATGAAAACAATTAAGGGAAAGACTAAGGTGAAGGGTTCACCTTAGGGGGATTAATGGGCTAGTCGGATAATTAGCAAATGGGTAAGTAATTCGAGTAAAATCAATTGCTAATGTCTCAACAATCAATAATCATCAACAAAGCCATCGCATTTGTCTCAAATCACCCATATAAACATTAGTCTAATCATTTTTACAACCATCGCTTAAGAAATAATCAAACCATGCTTGATAAAACAAGCAACTTTCGTTCACACATTTCATCAAACACTTGGTGTTCATATGAGCAATACCCAAATTATTTACCACAAACTTACTAATTAACCAACCTAATACCCCACATAATCCTCCCTTAGGCTCCCCCTAAACCCTAGAGGAAGACTACTCACACATACTAACGATAATCATAGCACTAAAGGGAAGGAGGAGTTCAATAAACATCATGCTATGAGATTGAATAATAATAACAATCAAAGGATGAACAATAAACTAGAAATGTAATTAAATTGCATAAACAATAAAAAGATGAGAATTTTAATACCAACAAGCTTGTATATAAAGAAGAGGGAGAATGTCTTCACCCTTAGAATCCTCAATACAAACCCAAAACTGAAATGAAAGACTAGATCTAACAACTTGAAATGAGAAACTAAGCTTGATTAGGGAATGATTAGGAGAGTAATTAGGACTAATTTAGGTTACAAATTATCTAGGGTTTTGTGCTAAGAGGAATGTAAAAACTGCTTACAAAATAATAGGGGAAGGGTATATATAGGTATCTCGAAATTAAGGAAGAAATTAGAAGAAGAGGGCGGATTTTGCGATGTTGCGTTCCCGGCCGGTCGACCGGCCGCCGGGCCTCTGACCGGCCTGGGGCACATCAGTGACTTCAGGAACTCCGTCTTCAAAATCCTCAAAATTTCACTAAGTATGGAAAAATGGGGGTCTGGGCCGGTCGACCGGCCGCCGGTCCCCCACCGGCCTGGAGCATCATTTGACTCTCAATGGCATTCTGATGTAGGTGTAGGCCGGGTAGTCGACCGGCCGCCGGTAGGCCGGCCGGCGCTACCTGACCAATTCTTCACATCTTCATCTCATCTTCGAATCCCGACTCATGCAAGACCCTATTGCTCCGATTTCTTCATTTCCGCCTTAATTCCTACAAATTAAGACCGATATTCATAGCACGGGAAAACGGGAAGTAGAATGCAATCAAGGGCACGCAAATCCGTGTAAACGGACCAAAATGGGGACGAAAATGAGGAAAAAACGTGACTAATTAAATGCTTATCAAAATTCCCCACACTTAAGACTTACTCATCCCCGAGTAAGTAAACAAAATTCGAGACCCAAAAGTACCCTTATTCAATACTACTCTAATATTAAGGCTACAACCTAAACTATTAATAATATCCGACGGTAGGCAATTAACGGGCCTCCTCCGTCCCTTCAACTCACAACGAGATACTCATGAGGTAGAGTACCTCCTTGCAAGGCAAGTAGGGGCTTGCTCAAAATTTCGACGCATCCAAATGAAAAACACGTAAGAACACGACAAAGATGCATCTAACAAGAGAAAAATCACATGCCTCATCCATGTGACGGAAATATCTAAAAGGAAAACCGTCTAAATAATGCATGATCCTTATGAGCCACTAATATCATAAAGCATGGAAAAATATTCGCCTCCAAGCGGTGCAAGTCTAAAGAAAATTTCGAACCCCGTCTACTATTTGCTTGGCCAAAAGCGATAAAATGGAAGATGGAAATGAAATCCTCGTGACGTTATTAAGCACAATAGCATATCGAATTCACGTTTCTCAAATAAATGAGACACAAGGGTCGTCCCGTCTCACTATGCAACTTCAAAGGCAAATGATTCAAGAAGGATAAAAGGAAATTGAGATTTGAGTCTAAGTGCTTGCAAAACTTTTCATTTCACACTTTGCTTTCTTTTTCTTTTTCTTTCTTTTTGATTTGCATTTTGGTTTGCAATTTTTGGCATGAAAGCGCACGGTTTCCGTCAAGGACATGCGGTCGGAACCAACAATAGGGGTATCCCCACCGTAGTGGCATCGAAAGGGGGCCTAGATATGGGCCCACTAGAATCCCTAGAAGTTCCGTTTTGCACTTCCTCGACGAAAACAAGAAAAGATGATAATTGACTCAATATTTTCAGCTTGTTTGATTTGTTTCCTTTTTTGAGCAAAAGTGGAAGAACAATGAATCATGGTTGGTTGCATAGCAAGAACGGTCACCTAAGAATCCTTTCTACCATCGGAATAATCACATCAATCGAGGTTGTCGAGGTGGAATAAGCGCAAACTCGTGACTCGGCATTAGTAGACGGGTTAAAACTCACTAAAAATGCACAACCCAGGGCGTCTAAAATTCCACGATTAAGATGAACACTTTATGAATAAAAAAGTAGCAAAAAGGGACTATGCACATTCAACAAGTTTTCCAAAAAGACAATTATTAAAACATTTTTCTAAATGCAACTATATGCCATGATGCAATCTAGCATATATACAACTTAAATGCACATGCTCTAACCGACTATATGACACATAAGCTAATGCTATCTCCTAACAGCACACAAGTGGCACACACGCCAATCAACAAAATTCACACCATCGTCATCAACACATCCCGTCCTCAAGTAAGAAGGAAAGGAGATAAGGGAGAAGAGAAATAGGAAAGATCTCACCAAAGCGTCTTCATTTTCCCTTTTTCGTGCCTCTTATGATGTGGGGCGCACCTATGGATGGAGATAAAAAGAAACACACGGCAATATATGCAAAATAAACTATATACAAACTAATCTAAACATATATTTTTTGGAAAATTTTCAAATTTTTCGATTTTTAGGCATTTTTCAACTTTTTTTCAAAAATCAACGATATATACAAAAGAAATAAAATCCTCCCCACACTTAAGTCTTACTCGTCCCCGAGTAAGTGACTCAAATATGAAAGGAGAGAAAAAAAAGAAAAGGAAAACAAAACAATCTTTTTGGGTTTTTCAAATTTTTCGGGAATTCCCTCCCCACACTTAGCAGTTACATGGTGTGAGGGGTGAATTCAAAGCAAATAAAATGTTTTTGGGTTTTTAAATATATAAAAAAAATAAAAACTTGTTTTTGGGGTTTTTGATTTTTGATGAATAATCACAATATGAACAATATATACAAGAGGGTTAGCTCTAAGTAAATGCATGAACTAAATAAAATTCCTAAAACTAAATGCAAAATGATATGATACAATGTCATGATCTAAGTAAATGCAAACTACACTATATGCTAATCTAGAGTCTCGCTGCGGTGGTAAGGTGCATAGATGCAAGCCCCTCATGGGGGTACCTCCCACAGGAAAGTCTAGTGTGCCATATCGGAGTCTCGTCGTGGCGATAAAATGCATAAATGCACGCCCTTCATGGGGGTACCAACCACGGGAAAGTCTAAAAATGACACCAAACAAAATGCAACTACGCTATATGGATGCAAGGCTAATATGTGACGATATGTTACAAAATTAAATTCTAATGCAAGCCTAAATGGATGCAACTAAATGGATGACTAAGCTAAGATATAATACAACTATCTAAATGCATGCGAAAATGTAAATATGATGAAGATTTGGATTATAAGGGATCATACTCATGGGTTTCCGGCCTCAAGAGTATCCAGTGAAATCAGAGGAGGTAGTATCAAATTGGCCATGACTGGCCTCAGCAAAAGACGCATCTACATCCTGGGCTCCCGAACCAGAGCCGCCACCCTCCACAATCTCGAACCGTGGACCCATCCTGTCAAACCACTCGGCATTCTAAGCCGCAATCTCTGGGTCCACCTCCTCCTCATCAACTACCGGCTGAGTAAAACCCGGCGCAGAAGAATAATAGTCTGGCTGAACATTGAAATCTCCGAACACCCTAGAACCCTGGTCATACCCGCCCTCTGGCCACATAAAATAGGACGGATGGGGGCCAACTGGCTCCCTATACCCCTCCCTACACCAATTATCGTAAGAAGGGTATTGGACAAGAGCCAAATCATAATACATCATGTCCATCCTCTGCGACAAAAGAGCTCTATCCCGAGCTTCCTCCTCTCGCCACTTAGCTGCCGCCTCTCTTTCCCTAGCCGCTGCCTCTCTCTCCGTAGCTGCTGCCTCGGAGGCCAAAGTCATATCGGCCATGAACTGGATCAAGGAAGGATCCAAAGGTGGGTAACTGGTAGTGGTGGAAGTGGATGCCTCGGGTTGGGATGAATTGGGCCAAGGGCGCCACTGCTGCTGATGATAAAAGGGGCTCATATAAGGCAAGGTGGTGGAAGTGGGGCCCCGCTCCTCTCTCCTATATGTAGTGACGGGGGCAGTAGGATCTCGCCTAAATGCGGTAACTGGAGCTAAAGGATCTTCCGGGGTTTCTTCAGGTGGTGGTGGAGGGGTCTCCTCCTCTAGGGGGAGAAGATAGTGCGCGCTATCAGGAACCACTTTCATAGCCGCACTATTAGGGAGGGGAATAGAATTTACCCCTCGAATCCTCCAATATGTCTTCCCGTCCTCAACTCTCTTTACTACCCACTCAAGCTTCTTTGAAATGTAATCCTCCGTCAACAAGGAGCAACCCCCTAAACACCTCAAATTACGCTCATCAAGAGCATCTCTACATAGGACATGGGCAATCTTGGTAACAATCCCCCCTAAATGGATTCCGGTAGGGCTAAACGGGTCATTGGCAATTTTCTGGAAGTGGATAACGACATGATGACCGATGTTGATCCCAAATTTATTCGGCTTTTGGAACAAGTAAGCCGCCAAAATCGAAAGCTCATCGGCCCTAAAATTATGACACTCCTCTCTTCCAAACAACGTCCAACCCATAAACCGATGCCAAAACCTAATAGGGGCATTGTGGCAAGCATTTGCCGGCCTCTTAGTTCCCTTCGCAAATTCCATCCCCGAGATAGCAGTCCAAACGTCATTCACATTAAAGTTTTCGGGGACCTTGTATGACTTATGAAATTTGACCCCTAAAACCTTACAAAATTTCTCAAGGGGAATGCTAAAGGCAATATTCAAGAGGCGGAAAGATACCATTTTGACCATACCCGTATTCCTATCCTTCTCATGACTAAACGAACTCAAAAATTCCCAAGTAAGACGGGGGTAAGTACGGA
The DNA here is from genome assembly GCA_022085475.1 of Heliosperma pusillum. Classification (NCBI taxonomy): domain Eukaryota; kingdom Viridiplantae; phylum Streptophyta; class Magnoliopsida; order Caryophyllales; family Caryophyllaceae; genus Heliosperma; species Heliosperma pusillum. Next base: position 10,565 of record JAIUZE010004260.1, read on the forward strand.
AGTGCTGACCGTAGAGTTCCCCCATACCCAAACCTTTGAAAAGCTCAAGAGTGACCGTGTCAAGGCCGAGGTTTCGCATAGTATTCCGACAAATAAAACGGGAGTGGGGAAGAGGTCTGCGCTTTAAACATTGAAATTTACCTCTCGCGATTTCGCTTACGAAGACGATATCCGGAAAATCGTTATCCGGACCCATTCCCGCCGTCACTTGCTGGAGCCTAGCTTCCAACTCCGCCTCAAGCTGAGCCCTTGTTCTTTTCCGAGGTGGTTGTTGAGCCATGGTGATTTTCGTTTTAGTCAATTGAAAGAGGGAAAAATTGGGGTTTTTGAGTTTTGGGATGAATTTGGGTGATGTTGTGGGTTAATTAGTGGGTTGAATGTGGGATTGGTTGAGATTTGGGGTTGTTTTTGTGAGTTTTTGTGAGTTTTTGTGAGTTTTTGAGGGAATTTGGAGGAAGAAGGAGAAAGAAGGGAGAAGAATGAAGAAGAATGAGAAAAAAAAATAAGGCTTCACGAGTTGTTATTACCCTCGGGTGGGGTTCTGGGCCGGTCCAGGCACCGGCCGCCGGTCGACCGGCCTGGACCCCAAGTCATTTTTTGATTTTTTTGGTTTTTTGGAATTTACTCGTGTTCAGGTGCTCTTGGCCGGTCGGCACACCGGCCGCCGGTCCACCGGCCAGGAACACAGCTCAAAAAATTCAACTTCCAAAATTTCAGTCATGCGTGCTCTGGGCCGGTCGTCAGACCGGCCGCCGGTCCACCGGCACAGAATACAGCTCGAAAATTCTTCAAAATTCACTTCCTATGATGAAGTGTTCCAGGCCGGTTGGCACATCGGCTGCCGGTCGACCGGCCTGGAATACCTGCTACTCAAATTTCACACTTCAAAAAATAGCTACTGGAGTGCTCTGGGCCGGTCGGCACCCCGGCTGCCGGTCGACCGGCCTGGAGCACTTCTTCACTTCGCCTTCAAAAGCACAACAAACTCCCAAAGAAACCCAAGTCACCAACAATATCCACCCAACCAACATAATCCCAATGATACGGTTTCAAACCAAACCCGACTACAAGTGTTTCAAACCTTCCTAAAACTTCTTCCTAAAGACGAAAAACCCGAGTACACAAATCCAAATCTTCACAACTATTCCTAATATGCATGCTATATACAAAAAATTGGTGGTTGTTGAGGGACTCCACCAAACCTATCAATTCACAAGAGTTTACAAACAAGACTCCTCCTCGGGAAGTGGATCCCCAAGGAAGAGTACTTCCACCGTTCCCTTTTCATCTCCATCGAAATATCTTTTCACTCGATGCCCGTTGACCTTGAAATTACCACCTTCTTCGCTCCAAAGTTCAAAAGCTCCATGTGGTGAAATGTCGATAACTTTGAAAGGACCCGACCATCTCGAGCGTAGCTTTCCCGGAAACAACTTGACTCTAGAATTATAGAGTAAGACTTGGTCACCCACTTTTACATCTTTATCAACCAATTTGGCATCATGCCATTTCTTTGTTTGCTCCTTGTAGATCTTTGAGCTCTCGTAGGCATCAAGTCTTAGCTCTTCAAGTTCATTCATTTGGAGAAATCGTAGCTCTCCGGCCATATCAATATCAAAGTTCATCTCCTTTAAGGCCCACCATGCCTTGTGCTCCAACTCGATTGGCAAGTGACAAGCTTTGCCATAGACTAGCTTGTAGGGAGTTGTGCCGAGTGGAGTTTTGAAAGCGGTGCGAAGGGCCCATAGAACATCCGGAAGCTTTTGAGACCAATCCTTTTTACCTTTGCTAGTGGTCTTCTCCAAGATGGCTTTTATTTGACGGTTTGAAACCTCCACTTGCCCACTAGTTTGAGGGTGGTAGGCAAGAGCGGTCTTATGAGTGACACCATGGGAAGAAAGCAAGATCTTGAAAGTGCTCTTCCTAAAGTGCGAACCCCCGTCGCTAATCACCACCCTTGGGGTCCCAAATCTCGGAAATATAGTGTTTTTGAAGAGCTTGATAACAACCTTAGCATCATTTGTTGGGGTGGCGACGGCTTCAATCCACTTGGACACATAGTCCACCGCTACCAAAATGTACTCATTCCCGCAAGAGTTGGGAAATGGTCCCATGAAATCAACTCCCCAACAATCAAAAAGCTCAATCTCAAGAATGTTTTGAAGGGGCATCTCATTCCTTTGACTAATATTCCCCGTTCTTTGGCACCGATCACAAGATTTGACAAAGTAGTGGATATCCTTGAACATAGATGGCCAATAGAAACCACCTTGTAACACCTTTGCAATGGTGCGAGATGTACCAAGGTGGCCCCCATAGGCCGAGTTGTGAATTCTATCAACTATCTCCATACCTTCTTCTCTAGGAACACATCTTCGAAACATGCCATCACCACACTTGCGAAAAAGATGTGGGTCATTCCAAAAATAGCGTTTTGAGTCATGCTTCAACTTCCTCCTAGCCCTAGCATCCAACTCCTCCGGAATGAACCCACTCACAATCAAATTTGCCAAGTCCGCAAACCATGGTGATTTACCACCTATCATCATCAAACTATCTTCTCTCAACCACTCATTGATCGGGCCACTCTCATCCTTCAACCCATGATCTTCGGTAGTCAATCTAGATAGGTGGTCGGCAACAACATTCTCCGACCCCGCCTTGTCTTTAATTTCCAAGTCAAACTCTTGAAGTAAAAGAACCCACCTCAAGAGCCTTGGCTTTGCATCCTTTTTCACTAACAATTGCCTCAAAGCGGAGTGATCCGAGTATACCACAACCTTAGCACCAACAAAGTATTGCCGGAACTTTTCCACGGCATGAACAATAGCTAGCATCTCCTTTTCCGTCGTAGAGTAGTTGACTTGGGCTTGATCAAGAGTTTTGCTTGTGTAGTAGATTACATGGTGCTTCTTGTCCACAACTTGGCCAAGCACCGCCCCGACCGCATAATCGGAGGCGTCGCACATAACTTCGAAGGGAAGGCTCCAATCCGGTGATCGGATTATGGGAGCCGTCACAAGAGCCTCCTTCAACCTACAAAAAAAGCACTCAAGCAAAATTCATCAAATACAAATGGTGTGTCTTTGAGAAGAAGAGAAGTTAAAGGCTTGGCTATTTTAGAAAAATCTTTGATGAAACGTCGGTAAAAGCCCGCATGGCCTAGAAAGCTTCTCACTCCCTTCACATTAGTAGGGGGTGACAAGTTTTCTATTACCGAAACCTTAGCCATATCAACTTCTATGCCTCTCTTAGACACGATGTGACCAAGCACAACCCCCTCCTCCACCATAAAGTGGCATTTCTCCCAATTGAGGACGAGGTTGTGCTCCTCACATCTTTGCAAAACATGAGACAAATTCAAAAGCCCAAGATCAAATGAGTCTCCATGGACACTAAAGTCGTCCATGAAGACCTCCATACTCTTCTCAAGAAAATCGGCAAAAATAGCCGTCATACACCGTTGGAAAGTCCCCGGAGCATTACAAAGCCCAAAGGGCATCCTCCTATAAGCATAAACTCCTATGGGACAAGTGAATGTGGTTTTCTCTTGGTCTTCCGGGTGTATGGGGATTTGGAAAAACCCGGAATAACCATCTAGAAATGAATAGTAAGAATGCCCCGCCAACCTTTCAAGCATTTGGCCAATAAAGGGGATGGGGTAGTGGTCTTTGAGGGTGGCGGCATTTAATTTGCGATAGTCAATGCACATCCGCCACCCGGTCACGGGTCTAGAAGCTAAGAGAGTCCCATCCTCTTGTTCCACCATAGTTACCCCTCCTTTCTTGGGCACTACATGGACGGGACTCACCCAAGAGCTATCGGTTATTTGGTAAATTATCCCGGCCTCTAGCAACTTCATCACCTCATTTTTCACCACTTCCGCCATCTTAGGGTTCAACCTACGTAGCCCATCTACCTTAGGTTTGCTACCCTCCTCTAAGACAATCCTATGCATGCAAAGATTAGGACTTAACCCTTTGATATCATCAATGCTATATCCAAGTGAACCCCTATGAGTTTTCAAGACTTTCAAAAGTTCAAGTTCTTGGCCTTCACTCAAATTAGCATTAATGATAACGGGATAAGTTTCTCCCTCACCTAAAAAAGAGTACTTAAGTGAGGGAGGTAAGGGCTTAAGTTGTACCTTTGGAGGGAGAAGGCCCTCCACCTTCTTCATTAGCTCATCATCTACCTCGTGGTCATCTCCCATCTCCTCATCATGGAGTGCCACTTGTAGAGCTTCTTCTTCATACTTCTCCTCTTCATGCACCTTCTCAACCACTTCTTCAATGACTTCTACCGAGCATGCCTTGTGAAACATTGGTCCCTTCACTAGATGTGGAAGATTAAATTCAAGGGTTTCGTTTCCCACCCTAAAGGTTAGCCGCCCGTCCCTCACATCAATGAGGACACCTCCGGTAGCCAAAAAGGGCCTACCAAGGATGATGGGAGTGTGGCTATCCTCCGGGATATCTAGGACAACGAAATCCGTGGGGATCAAAAATTTGCCAACTTTAACGGGTACGTCCTCAAGCACACCCAAAGGTTGCTTAACGGACCTATCCGCTAGTTGTAGAGTCATAGAAGTGTGGGTTAAACTTTCAAGTCCAATTCTTTTAGCAATAGTTAAGGGAATGACACTTACACTTGCACCATTGTCACATAATGCCCTTGAAATCATGACTCCCCCCACAACACAAGGGATAGAGAAACTTCCGGGGTCCCCAAGTTTTTTTGGCATTTTGAAAGAGTTAGGATTAATGAGGAGAGCACTACACTCCGCCTCCATAATCATAACATCTTGGGTACCCAAAGTTCTCTTATGAGTCAAGATGTCTTTTAGAAATTTTGAGTAAGTGGGCATGTTCAATATAACATCGGTGAAAGGTAAGGTCACTTCAAGTCCCTCAAGCATTTTTCTAAATTGGGTGAACTTGAAGTTTTCCTTAGTTTTCAAAGCTCTAGAGGGGTAGGGGATATCGGAAACAACAAGTGGAGTACTAAAAGATACCTTTGGCATGTGAGTTTTCTTGGTTACCTTAGCTTTTGCTATTGGTTGTACCTCTACTCCGTCATCATTGACATCCTTGTTCATCTCCTCTTCATACGGCATAATTTCGACATACCCTTCTTCTCCCTCTTTGGGTTGATCATCTTCACCCTTGCCATCATCTTTTGACTCCAAGGTGGGAGTCAAAAAGGGCTCTTCAAGTTCTTCTCCTTCCTCAACATGCTCATCATTTGGAATCTCATCATTCATCATATCCATGTAGGGGTTATCAAGCACTAGTCCACTTCTTAAAGTCACCGCACATGCATGGTGGCTTGATGAAGCATCCTTGGAGCTTTTCCCTTGAGCAAGTAGACCTCCCGGAGGCCTTTGAGGATTGTTCAAAGCTTGAGAAGCTAACCTAGCTTCTAATTCCCTCACCTCTTTCTTGTGAGCATTGGTGACATTTTGCAAAGTCAAGTTGTTTTGGATTTCCATGTTTTTGACTAATTGCAAAACTTCACTTATTGAAGGATCATTCTCTTGGTGGGGTTGATTTGTCAAAGGAAGGGCAAAAGCATAGTCATTCCGACTACTTGAACCTTGGTTGTTGCTTCTTTGGTGGTTAAAGTTTCCTTGTTGATTGTTATTGAAATTTCCTTGTTGCCCCCTTGAACCTTGATTGTTGAAATTTGACCCTTGGTTGTTGTTGAAATTTGGCCCTTGGCCTTGGAAAGATTGATCGGGAACCCCTTGACTTGCTTGATTGTTTTGATTGCCTTGGTAAAAATTACCTTGGCCTTGATTGTTGAAGTTTTGGTTCCCTTGATTTTGATTCCAATTTCCTTGACCTTGATTCCAATTACCTTGGTTTTGGAAGTTACCTTGGTTATTGTAACCTTGATCATTGAAGTGTTGATTTTGGAATTGGTTGGATCCTTGACCTTGTTGAGAGTTGTTGAATTGTCTGTTATAGTTTCCTCTAGAAAATTGACCTCCTCCTCTAGGTTGGGAAAAACCCGGAGGGTTGGAAGGTTGAGTTTGTGTGTGTTGAGGGTTTAAGACATTTTGGCTTTTGTAACTCATGTTTGGGTGAAATTTTGAGCTTGGATGATAGAAATTTGAATTTGGGTTGTAAGCTCCTTGATTTTGGAATTGAGGCCTTGAGGGCCGTGGGTTGTTGTTGACTCCTTGAAAAGCATTCACATGTTGGTAGTCATTTGCACCTTCATGGTTATAAGAAAAATTGTTCCCACAAACTTCAAAGGTGTGTCCATATCCATTGCAAATTTCACAAGTGGGGGTTTGATAAGCTTCCACCATGGGAGGTGCATAAGACCCACTAGCTTCATTCACATGATGGCCTTGACTTTGATTTTGAGCTTTTTGAAGCTCGGCAAAACCCTTAGTAAAAGTTTGTGTGAGCAAATCAATCTTGGCATTGGTATCCGCATTTGAGAAGTTCTCACTTGGGTACTTAGAACTCCTCCTCAAGCTATTTCCTCTAGAACTAGTACCATAGCTAGATTCCGACTCAACCATCTTCTTAATCAATGCCGCCCCTTGTTGGTCATTCAAATGATCAAAACTCCCCCCCGCGGAAGCATTCACCATAGCCTTGGTTTGAGGGAGGAGAGTTTGATAGAATGTTTGAGTGACATACCAATCCGCAATTCCATGATGAGGGCAACGGGCAAGTAAGTCAATGAATCGATCCCATGCCTCTCCTAAGGATTCTCCATCCTCTTGTTGAAAGGTTGTTATCTCATTCCTTAGCATCGCCGTTTTGGAAGCGGGGTAGTACTTGCTTAGGAACTCCTTAGCCAAATCATCCCAAGTAGTGAAAGTGTTTGGAGGATGGTTATTCAACCACCTCTCCGCCCGGTCTTTAAGGGAAAATGGGAACAACATGAGGCAAAGGATTTCCTCGGGCACACCATTCCTCTTCATGATTCCTACCCTACTTTTGAATTTTCTCAAGTGGGCATGAGCATCCTCATCGGGGAGGCCTCCAAAGCTATCCCGCTCAATAGAACTCATTTGAGCCGGGTGAATCTCAAAATTATTTGGGGCCAAGACACCGAAATTGATTGGAGATTGGGTATCATCGTGGTTGGGACGGTTACGATCACGTAAAGTCGTCATTTGTGGTTGATTTTGTTGTTGAGGTATTGTAGGTGGTGAATTTGGTGGTGTATTTTGTTGTGTATTGTAGAAGGGGTTTTCAAATATGGGTTCAATGGTGTTGTTTTGTGGGTAATCGTTCCACATCCAAGACTCGATCATACAACGACGTCGAGTACCCCAAATTCGGCTAAACCACACGAAAGAGGCGGAAAGAGATATATAGTCAAAAGTCAAGCTAGTACGCTACATGCAATGACACCACCTGGCAAGGATACAACATTTGACGGTCGGGTCGATCAACGCATTGCGTTCACCTCCTAACAACGTCGTCATATCCCCACTAAAACATGCATACAAGCATCAAGGATACACCTCATCGCTCCGACATTCCAGTCTAACGAGGATAAGGTGTAGCCGGGAAATGAGAGTTCATAGCACTCAACTGTAACACCCCCATAATCCGTTATATTTAAAAATATAGTTTTCATGTAAAATTCGGAACATGGATGTGTCACAATTGAACCAATTGTAGTAGAAGTATCTAAATCATGAAATTCAATGGGTAAATGTCCACGTGAATTAAAAACCAAAGAGTAAAATATGATTACAACCAAATCCAAATGTTTGCGGAAGCGAATAAGTTTGATAATGCAAAATAAAGATAATTGTCTAAACATTGGTTTCCAACAAAAACAATAACGCGCGCTCTCCCATGTTTCCCACGTCCTAGTTCCTTGGAATACCTGTCACACGATCTGCTCTCACAATAGTGGTCATAGCAGGTCCAAAAGAGGACAAAACAAAAAGGGGTCAACAATCGTGTTGAGTAAGGTAAACAATCCAATAATGAAAATAAAGAATTTTATTTGATAATTCAAACGGTATAAAAAGATACGATAAAATTTAGAAGTTCCAAGGATATATAGGTAAATCTGAATTTAAAACTAACATGGCTTTAAATTTCTCATCACACTTCCCTTTCAAAAAAAACATTTCTTTCGTTAAATTTGTAAGTAATGGATAGAGGTTGTATGGAGTAGATCCCCTCGCCCTAGTCCGGATAAGACGGGGTTCTCCAAACCATGCACTAAACTGTCTTAAAATCCCGAGTGTGCACACTCCTCAATGGGCCAACCCCAAAGAGGAAGACTAGAGGACGGGGTTCGATCAACTAACCCCCACCAAAAGATCTGTATATGAGGTCCCTTAAAATTTGGGAACAACCTACCCCTCTACCAAAACCGTTCAAACCAACATCAAAACCTTTCAAGCAATCGCTTTCATTTTATTGAATTCCAACATTTAATCACAACGTTTCCAAAGGTAAAAACGGTTTTGGTTTTAGAAACTTAAATCCTTTCATTTGTCCAAACACTATTTCTCTTTTCAACAAGTCAACCAAATCATAATGCATAAACATTCATTTCAAGGACAATACTTTAAGAAATTAACACAACCATTTCACCATTATAAGCGTACCAACATTCAAACCATATTCGGTAGTATAAAGATAATGTATGGACAATGTTCCCTTACCTTATAACTAGTATAGATCACGTGCAATGAATGCACGGTATATATAGGTTATTATTATTTATAGAAAAACATATTTTAAATTGATAACTCATATTTGATAAACAATATTAAAGTCATAAAAAGTCATGAAAATGAGTACTTTAAAGAAAAAATATGTTTTTTTCCCACGAAACATATGATATTAGTGTGTAATTTTTTACTGTTAATTAGTCGCATTTTTCTGTTGCAACTCTTCATACGAAATTGAATGAACTTTTTATCGTAAAATTCGAATAAAAAAAAGTATCAACATAAAAAACTTGAGGTAAACTGTGTAAATTATGAACTATTAATTTTTTATAGATATTTAAATCTAAAAGATTGTGCCTATTTCTACATACCATGCTATAGAGTACTATATAATATAAGCCCAGCCCAATTATAGGTTTAATGTTTTAGCAGGAAAATTAGAGTTTCTCTTAATCTTTTAGTAGTATGGGGATTACGTTGATGAGCGGTTATTAAAAGGCTTCTTCTACGAATCCCGGGTCTACAATATATAATGAAAACATCGATTACTAATGTACCCAAGTTGGTTCTTAACTATCTTGTTTTACACTACTAGAATTATACGGTTCCTATTATATTAAGTTCCGTTAACTAACATATCCTACTCTATAGTCTATAATATGCTTTAAGCATAAAACCGGGATGTATATGAATAATTTATTAATTATTTTATTGTTTGGTTTAGTCAAAAAGCATGCATGCAATGATATTAAGCAAGTTATATTAACCTAACTACCCTTCACAATTTTTCAGCCGGAAACAGAAACTTTAAATTGCTATATCTCCTTCGTTTCTAATCACATTGATATGAGGTCAGTGGGGTTGGATTATTTAAGGTGTCCTACAACTTTTACAATTAAATACTAACAGTTCAAAAATCAACCCTAAGGCCTCTGAAATCGCAGTTTGGTAAAACATGACGGTTTCCGAGTCACAAAATGTTTTGGGTTGGTTCGGGTATTTAAATAGTCGAAATATCGGTTTACAAAAGGCCAACATGCATATTTTTCATTAAAGTTTATCATAGTAAAATATCAAGCATTTATCTTTAATACAGCTATATTTACTAGTGGCCTTTTCGAAAAAGGTAGGTTTTCAACTAACGATCTAGTGAACAATATTTTATCAGATTTTCCAGATTGACAATTTGTATTGCAAAAATCGTATGAAATCAAATAATTAATATTATTGGACGAAACCAGTGCAAATAATTCTTATTTTAAGTCTACCATCTTTTATGTTTATACAATGTTAGCCAGAAATAGGTTTAAGATGGGCTATTGGTCGGATTTTTAACAAGTGGTCAGAATATGAGTCGCAAAAAGTTCTTAAGTGGATTACAAAAATTACAAATTCAAATCAGTTGATTCCAGGGCCTAATATGCTCTATATTCATTGAATTTTATTGTGATAAAAGGGTTCGTCCTCATTAATCTTTTAAGTTACCTTTTTAAGACCCAAACATTGGGACATGCAGATTTGATTGTCTAGAATCACGTTTTAGTGTATGATTTTTCATTTGCAAATGACACATGGGATTCTGACAAAATGTACACTGGTTATAGACATGAAGAGGTACGACACATATTTTTTTCATAGCAATATAACAAGTTTAAGGTTGATTTATCTTCTGTTAATTATCAACCTCCGGATTTGACACTTTGATGATTGTTATGTGCATAGGTTCTTCCATGCATGTATGGAGACTCTTATAGTTCGTTTAAGGATTTGTTTTACTCAAGATTAAGTGGTGAATGAGAATAAAATGCTAAAAGGGTAGTGTTTTAGCCCTTACAAGGTGAAGAACTTTGTGTTTAGGCAAGATCCTCCTCAAAGCTTTCTCTTCTTCTTCCTCTTCTCTTTTCTCGGCTCTTCCTTGCTCTTCCTCTCTCTATATTTTGTTTTTGTTGTTTGGATTTGAATGGAATTATGATGGTAGATAGAGTGGGGAGTAAATAGGAGGAGTTATGGGAAAGGTAAAAAGAAAGAGTGTTGGGAAGAGGAGGAGTAAGTAGGGTGGTTATAGGGAAAAAGAAAGAGTGTTGGGAAGGGAAGGAGTAAGTAGGGTGGTTATGGGGAAGATAAAAAGAAAGAGTGTTGGGAAGGGAAGGATTAGGGGAGGGGCGGCACATGCATGGGGAAGGGGAGTCTATTTTCCTCATTATGGGTGCTAGGATTTCGTGCAGGTGGTGTTGAGTCGGGTTTTCGCGCGACGGAAAAAGATGCGCGAGACGGTATTTTATGCAACTTCGAAATGCAATACAATTTTACCAATTATCGACACAAGAATTATATATGTTCTTTCTTGTTTTATCATGGGTGAATTTATTTAAGGATTGTATTTTACTATTATTTATTCTTACTGTTTAACGATAAAATTTATTATTAAATTTAGCGACTCAAGGTCGCGGTAATTGTATTGTTACCAAATTTTCCATTTTATCACTTATTGATTTTAGCTTCTTAAAATACTTTATTATTATTATTTTTAAATTCCCTTTTTATTTTTTTGACGGATTTTACGGGTATTACATAAACAAATAGTGCTCAAATCAAATGCATAAGGTATAACCGACTCAAGAGGGAACACACCCAAAACCGTCACAAAACATGTGATATAAGCGTGTGAGATATCATATAATCTAAACATGAATATTTAATGTTATTACGTAAGTTTATAAAATAAACAAACCACACAAACTATTATATGTGAGGAAATAAGGAAAAGAAATGAGAAAGAATCACAGGGGGTGCCAGCCGGTCAGGAGGACCGGCTGCCGGGTACCCGACTGGTACCTCAGCAACACCAAACAATACCAAAAATATACAGGGGATCCCCAGGCGGTGGGTGTGACCGGCTGCCGGCCACCCGGCTGGGGTCACATGCCAAATGAGAAAAAGTGAAGAAAATGGGAAAGGGGGAGTTCCAGCGGGTTGGCCGGCTGCCGGGTAGCCGGCTGGGACTCACAGTTTTACAAAAATCCACCAAATTTACAGGGATGGAGTTCCCAGCCGGTTGGGGAGGCCGGCGGCCGGTCGACTGGCTGGGACTCACGCAATACCAAAAATCCTCAAAATGACCAATTCACATCAGACGAATTCCCAGCCGGTCGGCTGACCGGCGGCCGGTCGGTCGGTCGGTGGGCCGGCTGGGACAACAAACACGAAATTCAACCTCAACAACAATCAAACCCAAGTTCCGTTGTTACCCATTCAATTCCAACAACATTTACCAACATCAAACCACATTTAATGCATAATAATCATCACCAATCATTGGGTAAAATCAATTAAAGCAAACCAAGGCACATTTAATACCCATCTTATGTCCAAACATGATAAGATAAGCATAATTAACAACTTGAATGTAACTTAGCATAGGATTAATGAAAGATAAGCATAGAAGATGAATTCACACATATGAAAGAATCACTAGCACATTTCCTCATGAAACTAAGGCAAATATTACATCTTTCCTAACTAAAACTACACTAAAAACATTAAAACACATATTGATATCGAGTAACCCTTCACCGTTACCTTTTTGCGTCTTCACTCGTCTTCCAAGTCTTCCTCCACAAGATAGTAGTCCTTGTCGGGATCTTGAAGGTCTCCACCTACACAAAGACACAAAAGATGAATAAAATTCATCCTTGAGAGAGATGGAAAAATTGAAAATGAGCAAGATGGTAACTTTATTACCAAACAAGGGAAAGGAGGATAAGAGAGGAAGATTAGACTAAAAATCAAGAGATTTGAGTGAGGAAAGAGTGAATTGTGTGAAGTTTTGTGATGAGAGGGTTAGGGTTCAACAATGGTGAGAATAGGGTTTTGGTTTGGTGAGGATGGTGATGAATAGTGTTGAGATTTGTGAGTGAAAAATGGGTGTGGGTTGGTTTAGGATGAGTGAGTAGAGAATGGGAAAAATGCCCAACATGTGACCCAAAGCGTAACCCACATAAAATTCCGAGTAGAATCTGATTATGGACTCGGATTTGCTAAATTAGACACGGAAAACTAAGTTCTATTCTAAATCTAAAATTAAGCTAACTAATATTAATATAATATTACAAAATTATGACGACTAACATTACAGGGGTTACATTTAACACTCGGCAACGTTGTTAATTATCGAATTGATAATCGAGTTGTATATTCAGATTCTAATATTTTGTATCTCAAGATCTATAAAGCCTAGGCCCTTGCCTTGACTTTATACGACCATATTCTTTTCCTTTTGTCCATTCAAATAATAAATTATTATCTATATTGATACATTATTGCTTAAACGTGGTGTTTTTTACAAATTCCGTTAATTTTGAATTATAAAAAAATGGTGGTTGGTAATAAAGTAAATAACAAAACACAAAACATAAAACATTGTGTACTTGTTAATTATAACTCTAAATAGTGTATATATAACTCAAACTATAAAAGAGCATAATGTAGATAATATAATGTTATTCAGATCTTCAATTTTCGAAAGTTTTTATAAGACCTTTGTTGAGTTTATGGATCAAATACTTAAGAGAGGGAGGGGGTGAATTAAGTACCTTTTAAAACTTTAAACAAACAACTCGGAATTTATCTGTTACGAATCAGCACTCAGGCAAATTAAACAGTTCAGCGGACTGTTTAAACAATGAACATTGTGCAGTACTGATTCGAACAGATTCGTGAATGAATCGAAATATAAGAAAACAATATAACGATCAAACAACAATAAGAACGCAGCGATTTTTAAGTGGTTCGACATACTCTCTAAAGGTCTACGTCCACTATCTCTCTTATTAATATCTTCCTTATAAATCAACCCGATTACAAAGAAGACCCCCACGATCAACCCGATCGTGCGACTCGAGTACAACCCCCTACCCCAATAATCTCTCTCTCACAAATCTGAAAATTACAAATCTTTTGACTCCTTATATGGTTCTCAAGATGGAACGATGGAGTACAATGAACACTTATGGATATAAGAACTTAAGCACTCGGGAATGGTTCAAATGACTTGACACAAATATTTTGCTAAACAATAAAAGTTCTCTGTTGAAAGATTAGTTTGCAAATTATACGCTTAAAGCTTTTGTCAAATCAGTTCAGAATGCTGAAAAAAATATTTCTTATTATATAGAAGAAGTATAGTTACATACCACTTCTTAAAATAAGAAATAAAATATTCTTTAGGATAATTATTAAATAAAATATTCCAAAATATATTAGACTTATTCTCCAAGACAACTTCCTAACCAATTTCAAAAATATCTTTTATCACAAAAGAAGGAAGTTTTAATAACCAGAATATTTCATTTAAAATCAGATTTCAAAAATATCTTTTACGAAAATCTCTTGCGGAACAAGTTCAGAAAAGTTTCGGGCATGGACTATGAACCATTCAGAATTGAACAGTCTTCAGGACTGTTCAAAACATATGTGCCGAGGATACTTAAGAACTCTACCCTTACATCAACTAGACGACCAAAGAAAAGCTAGAACAATTCTTCATAGTTCCTTAAGCTTCATTCCAACTTTTGCATTCTGTGAATAACATATCTAGGCATGCACAAAGCAATCAAACACGTTAAAGACCAAGTAGCACGGACTTGTCATCATCAACAAACATGGTTCAACAACCTTAAATGTTATTTATCGCGATAAGATTTTAACAGTAAGGATAAATTATCCTGGCATGTAGGCAACAAATATTTCTAATGCTTACTTATTTTTAAGTCGAAGAATAAAAAAATGGAGATACCAATTGATTACATTGTATCCACTACATCGTATATAAAAGAAAAAATATATTATAAAATGGACAAAGGATATTTAGAGATAACCCGTGATTTTCACGGGTAGCAAAACTAATTATATTTAAGAGGGTGTTTGACCTAACTTTATAAGTACTTTTGTAAATAAAAAAATTAAAAGATAGGATTTGTGCTTCTACTTCTACTTCTACTTTTTCTTTTGTTTTAATGAGTTTAAAAGTACTTTTAAAAATTAAAAAGTTAATAATTACCCCGCTAGAAATAGAAGTAGCAAATAAGTGTTGTGCTTCTACTTCTACTTTTTCTTTTGTTTTTATAAGATTCCATCACATATTAGAATAATGAAAACAACTTTTCTAAAAGCTATGGCCAAACACTTACGAAGTACCTTTTTTTTTAGAAATAGCTTTTAAAAAACCTCTTTTTGAAAAGCAAAACTCCTTTATGTAACTAAGCAAAACACTAAATAGCTGTTACAGAATTGGGCCCCAAAGTTTTGGAGGTCCTGTGCGCATGCACAACTTGCACTCCCTAATAGTCGACCATGCCCATAATTTTAAAAGGATAACCAAATAACCCCTTTAAATTATTATGAGAAGACACCAAATAGTTTGAACTAGTATGTTGTTCGTGTGTTGCACGGATTCTAAAAAAGTTGGTTAAATGTATGATGCGTAAAGACGTTTAGCTTTTCTTGTGTAAAAGAAAATGTAGGAAATTTTTAATGTTTCTTAATCTGATTAATTATTGTTTCAACATGTGATTTTATTAGCTAAACTATTTGACACTTGGATAACACATTTTTTTCCATTCATATAGTAGTTTTGAGATATGTAATCAGTAAAACTAACAAAAATGACAATTCATTTGTATTTTAATTCACTTCTTATTACATGCGTTTCATACAATATGCACATTTTTATTTATTTTGATCTTTCTATGTGAAGTATGATAAATGACTAATATAAATGTGGTACCCCCTTAGGTCTCTTTAATCCCTTCTTTTCAGACCTCTCCTCTTCATGTGAAAACTCTCGCGATAGCGGAAATAAAACATAACAAGCATGCAATTTATATAGCGGAAAATACGATATTTTTGAAACTTTTTACATGCCAAAATAAAAGTACGAGGAATGTCAAATAGTTACAAACTTAAAGTATAATATACAACAAGAGACGTAGTCTCTCAAAATGTTATCAAATATCAAAGTTGTTTAGCAAAACTAGCTAAGAAACGTCTAGGGGTGAATCGTCGAGGCCAGCGCCCGCTAGCTCACACCCGAACCTAAAAAAACAAGCAAAATCCATCCAAGCAACCTGTTCATCCATGAAAACATGAACGCCACAGTCAGTGGGGAGTAACTCCGGGTTCTCCCAGCCATATCACAAATAACATACTTAAACGAAAATACATGAGTAGAAGCATACATGTATAAATATACATGTGAAATACGAGAAGGATAAATAGGCATTTCAATATTAAAGATATAGGTGCATGAAGTACAAAATCGTAATCATCAGATTATAGACAAACTCGGGGGAAAACACCCTTAGGCAACTATATACACACTAGGGCTTGCATCTCACCGTTAGCGGCATATACTTGATAAGATAGAGACTCGACATATAAACCACGCCAAGTCATCCAATAGTCACAAATAATCAACATATAACCATCCATCCAAACGTACGAATACGGTGACAACATCTCTCACGGTTAATGACACGCACTAGCACCATGTACTTAGCAAGTATGATCAATTCGCATCCACGGGATAAACATTTCCCTGAACGCATACACGATTAACATTTCGTATATGTAGACTCATTTCCTCCCAGTAGGACGACGATAATAATACGGTCCTAGTCTAAACCTGGCCAGACTCTCGGAATAAACATGTTCCGACTCAACATGCGCCAAACATTTCGCATCCAAGACTCGGTCAAACACAGAAGCCGAGTACCCCAAATTCGGTCAACCTTCACGAAAGAGGCGGAAAGAGCACAAGCATCATAAACAAGCGGTACGCTACATGCAATGACACCACCTCGCAAAGATACGACATTTGACGGCCGGGTCGATCAATGCATAGCGTTCGCCTCCTAACAACGTCGTCATATCTCCACTAAAACATGCATACAAGCATTTGGGATACATCTCCTCGTACCGACATTCCAGTCTAACGAGCAAAGAGGTATAGCCGGGGAATGAGAGTTCATAGCACTTAAGAATTAGTGCTCAAATCATAACATATGTAAAACCGACTCAAAAGGGGGACATATCAAAAATCGTCACGAAACATGTGATATAAGCGAATGGAATATCATATATTCTTAACATGAATATTTAATGCTATTACGTAAATTTATACGATAAACGAACCATGCAAACTATTATAAATGAAAGTATAAGAAAGAATAGAGGGAGAATTATAGCGGGGTGCCAGCCAGTCAATGGACCGGCCGCCGGCTACCTGGCTGGCACTTCAGCAACAAACGAAACCAATTGAAAATACAGCGGGATCCCAGCCGGTCTGGGGGACCGGCAACCAGGCACCCGGCTGGGAACAACACAATACCAAAATGCAAACTTTACTTCTGCCGCATCCCCAACCGGTCGGCTGACCGGCGGCCTTGATAATCATCAACAATTATCAACAAACAACAACCATCATCAACAAACATAAATTCTATGAATACTCATCCTATCCTAAATACATTTACTAACATCAAAAACACATTAAAACACGTATTGATATCGAGTAACCCTTCACCGTTACCTTTTCGCGTCTTCAATCTTCGTCTAGGTCCTCCTCCACTAGGTAGTAATCTTTGTCGAGGTCTTGAAGATCTCCACCTACAATTAGACAACAAAAGATGAATATAATTCACCTTTGAGAAAGACGGATAAATTGAAAAATGAGAAAAACAGTAATTTTATTACCAAAATATGGAAAAAGCCCAAAAGCGCCTTAAGGCGTAACTCACACGAATTTCGAGTAAAGTCCGAATACGAACTCGGATTTGCTAAATTAGACACGGGAAATTAAATTCTAGATTAAATCCAAAATTTCGCTGAAAAGTATCCGTATAATATTTTTAATATAAAAATAGGGTACATTTGCGGGTGTTACACTTCACCTCAACCACGTGTTTGATGTCCTATGTCATTGTCAATGACTTTTGAAACATTTCTTACAATTAATTTAATTTGTGCTCTTTTTACATCATCACAATATTCTTGTCTCTTATGACTATTATATTAGATCTCGGTATCCTTTAAATGTTTGCCTTAGGTCTCTCTTATTCTAGGACTCTTACCCTCGCATTTTCACCTGATGACAAAATTGACCCGAGCTGAGTGATTGGACCGAAAAACTTGACTTAAACCCTACCCGCACCCTATTTGAAGACCCAAATCTGAGACTCAAAATCGAAATTGACCTGACCCTATTAATCTATGTATATGATAGTCAATTAAAAAAAAATATACCTCCATAAGTGTAAAAATATTTAAAATATATTTTGTAAAAATATTAAAAAAAAAATACTTTCTTCTAATTGTAATAGGAAAATAGTAAACATTGTAAATAATTAATTTAATTTTCTAACTCTAATAGGAAAGTTAATAATTAATTACTCACTCCTATTCGAAGTAACCTCCTCTCTTTCTTTTTTCATCTATTCACAATACCTTTCCTATTTCCCTATTTAGTAAACTTTTATACTTATTTTAATCACCTTACCCCACAATACCAATAATTTATCTTATTTTAATCACAACCCCCCACAACAATACTTATTTTAATCAACTTACCCTCAATAATATCACAAATTCTTGTTTCAAACGGTCTTAAGTTAAGACGTACTCACAACCGATTAAAATAATGTTAGAATGAAAAGGGGCTTGTGAGAGGCCTTAACTTAAGACCGTATGAAATAAGACCTACTCCAATAATATACCCCACAATACATTTCCTCTCTCCAATCACCTCACTCACCACTATACTTTACCTTATTTGATTAACCACCCTTAATTTATGTTCCATCATTGATTACACAAATACTCATATAAGATGGGGCGACCCGTGTCATACTTAAGACGGGTCAAGCCCCCATCACAAAGAGCATGGAGCAAGTGGAGGGCAAATGAAGTCCACCACTTGATCTTTGTGAGGAGGGTTTGACCGTTTTAAGCTTAAACGTTTGTTGTTTGAATTATTGATATGTCAAATAAGACTAAAATTTTTATTTGCCAATTACTTCCTCCATTCAACTCCACACTACAGATATACCATTTTCATCCATTCAACTCCACACTACACATTCCTAAAAAGTAAATGCAAATGACCCTTCTATCCTTATCCCAACAATTTATTTACAAAAAATACGATTGATAGCCCACTCTAATTGATCCTCAAAACCCACCCTAATTATACTTTGGCCCAATTATTGGGTTATACCCCACTTTTCATTACTAATAAAGCAATTCCACTTGACAAATATTGTACATTTAATATTTTTTTTTATCAATTAATCATTTAATAATCCAGAAAGCAAAGAAAAAAAATTACCAAATGCAAGTTATTAGAGCATCTCCAAAGGTTTAGCTTGAGGATTTGCTTGTCATTTTATAAAACGTAATTGCTCTTTCATGGACACATTTTACTCATTCATGGACTTTTTTTCATAAAATTTCCATACTTTACCCTTCTTTTAAAAAACAAAAATCAAGTTCTCTCTTTTTCCCTAAAAAATTAGGCAAATGTTCATCAAATTACTCCATTAAAAATCCTAATACTCATATCAATCAAGTAATAATTTGTAATTCTAACTTCTAATTAAATAATAAATTCTTGTTTTAAATTAGATAGACATAAATTAAATTAGGGGAGAAAAAATTAGGGTTTGTCAAAATTAAAGTTAATGGGAAGAGGATGGTTGCGGCCTGCGGTGGCAAGGGAAGGGCGATGGCAGCGCAGGATGGTCGCATGGTTGGTGGCGACTCATGGGTAGTCGCCTGGTCGGTGGCAGTGTACGTAGGGGGTGGTCTGGGTGGTCTGGCGCGCGTGTGCAGGGGCATGGGAGGGGGTGGCGGCGCAGGGGGTGGCCAGGCGTTTGCGTGAAGAAGGTGTGTGGGTCTGGCGGCACTGGGGAGCGAGCGGTGGCGCTATGGCCTGGTGGGTGTAGGTGGCGCGGTGGGTGGTTGGTGGTGGTTACAAAGTGAGGGGTTGAATATATTGGGAATGATAGATTAAAATTGAAAAGTCTTATGTTGAAATGAGAAGGGTAAAGTTGTCATTCATGTCCATGATTGAGTAAATCATGTCCATGAAAGAGCAATACCAAAAAAAATTGCAAACTAGTAGCTCAATCGTTAGAGTAGTCCATATAGACTAGCCTTGCTCAAAAGGACCCACCAAAATTTTGAACTAGTAGCTCCATGAAGCTACTTGCTTTAATGGACCCACAAGAAACTTTGACCAGTAGGAAAATAATGATATAATTAAACAAATTTTAATTTTAGGTTTGAAAATTAAAATTTAGAAATTGAATAAATAAATAGAAAAATGTGTTATGTGGGTCCAATTGAGCTAATTATATTTTAGTTAAACTACTGGCGTAAATTGTATTTAAAGATGTTATAACTTACAAATACTAGATTTCATGCCCGTGCGATGCACGGGTCTACGATAATGTCTTTTCATAATTTTCCTATAACAATTAACTTATAAAAATAAAATTTTGAATTTTAAGACTTTATTAAAATATATTCCGTAGTTTTAAGAAAATAATATTGATGTATTGATTAAACTTCTACTTTAAACATATTTTACCAACCTTGTCAGGACTCAAGTTATATTTAATCTATATTATGACTCGAAAAATGATCTAAAGTACCTAAGAATTAAGTTCTCTAAGACAATGATGCTTAAGAACTCAAAAGATTATGGGTTGATCACTCCACCTTATGGTAATTGTCCGATATGAGACAATTCTACCATTTATAGGTATTAGTATGTAAGTTTCACTAATTTAGATACAAACCTTTAAGAGCTCTCTAAGACAATATTTAAGAGACTAAAAAAACTTTTGGTTGATATCTAAATTTCAAGAATGACTCCTATTTATAATTATAGGATCACCCCACCTTATTATAATTTTCCGATGTGGGACAATTATACTATTTATACGTAGTATATTTACCACACTTGTATTGTATTTCAATGTGTGACAAATAACTTATTAAGTACCACACCATCAAAATTATTATTATATAATACTTTCCTAAATTTTCTAAATTAAGTTTGATGATGTAAATTTCACTATTATGGAGATAATAATACAAACTTTTAAGAGTTTATTAAGACAATACTTAAAAGACTAATATGAATCCTATTTATAATCATATTTATGATCACTCCACCTCATGATATATTCCGATATTGGATAATTTTACAATTTACATCTTAGTATATATATTTACCACAAATATATTATTTTTTTAATGTGGGACTTTTAACACATGAAGTAGTGTATCATCAAAATTATTATTTATGATGTTTTTCTAAATTAATTTTTAATGATGTAAATTTCACTATTGTGAGTTTGTGACTTTATAATACAATTTTTTAAGAAATTTCCAACACAATACTTAAGAAACTTAAAAAATTATGGGTTTATACATAAGTTCAAGAATGACTCATATTTATAATCATATGATCACCCCATGTTATAGGAATTTTTCGATCTGGGACAATTTACTATCTATAGGTAATATATTCACCACACATCTTAAATCTATTAAAACAGAAACATTTAATGCATCCACATTCACCCACGTCATCAACACAACTTATTTTTCATTTTGTAAATGCAATTGTGGTGGGGCCCACTTACAAAAAGTAAAAGGCAAACTTAAACATACACGATTTATTTTAGATTAAAGAACAAATGTGGATTGAAATTAATGGGGACGTGTTGTAATTCTCCAAATGAACCCCAAAAATAAAATAAACAATCTAATTTGCATTACCAACACTATAATAATACGACATGAGGCTAATAGGGACAAAAATATTGTTATTTCCTAGGTAATTTGCCATGTATTTTGGTATGTATTTGACCCATTTTAAGCGTAAGATGGATTGTGTCCATCAATGAAATTTGTGTAACAAGTTATTGGCTACTCTTAGGTAATTTACTAGTTTTAAACCCGTGCAAATTGCACGGGTATATTGTTTTAAAATTTGTTATTATAGAAAAAAGTTATACTCTATATGATTAAGTTTTATTGATTAATAGATGAGTTATAAAATAATTTTTAAGATTTTAGATCTTAATTATAAATTTTCTAAATTTCATTTGCAATTATTATAAATGATACATTATGTTTGCCGAGTAATTGTTGTAGTACAATATACTTATATACCCTCTTGTTAGCTAAATTTGAGTTTCTTACTCAGACTGCTTTAAAAAATCCCGACTTATATAAGATTGAACAAACAAAACTTTTCGAATGAAAATCAACCCGAAATTGAAATTGCATGACTCTAAATAGTACCACAATTGCAATTTCTTAAACTCGTTTTCATTAAAAACGAAATCAATCACCCATTTTTCTTGTTTAAAATGAAATTATTGACCCATGTTCATTTAGTACATATTACTAATTAGTAAAGTGACACACAATGACTATGATGGGTACTTTGACCATGATGGGTTTTCCTGAAAGTCTTATTACTCTCATTATGAAGTGTGTATCTACGGTTTCTTATGAAATTCTCATAAATGGAGTTCCTTCTCGAAGAATTATTCCAAATTGTGGCCTTCGTCAAGGTGATCCTTTGTCGCCTTATCTTTTTGTCTTATGTACCGAAATCTTATCACGAAATATTATTCAGCTTGAGAAGAAAAATTTGATCCGTGGTATTAAGATTAGTACTTCTAGTATCTCGGTCTCCCATTTGCTATTTGCGGATGATTCTTTGTTCTTCTATGAAGGCAATATTGATAGTTGTGTTCATCTGGCGTCTACTCTTAACAAATACTGCATTGCATTGGGTCAAAAGATTAATGATAATAAATCGGCTATCATGATCAGTCCAAGTTCTAGTCTATCCTATGCCTCTGACTGTATGAAGATTTTTAAAGTCTGTGGTAATTGCTCAATGAATTCTTATCTTGGGTTTTCTTCTGATATTGGTAATTTGGAGGCTGGAAGAACCAAAAAAGAAATCTGTGAAATCATTTTGGATAAGATTAGGTGTCGAATTTCAGCGTGGAATGGGATTTTGCTATCATCTGCTGGTAGATTATCTTTGATTTCTTCTATCCTATCTTCCCTTTCTATTTACTTTCTATCGGTATTCAAAATTTTGGTAAGTGTGACAGATAAGATTGATTCTATTCTCTCACATTTTTGGTGGGCGGGGTTGAAGAAATCGAAACCTATTAGTTGGTGTAGTAAGATTTTCATCAACCAACCAAAGGGCTTGGGGGGTTTGGGTATTCGTAAATCAAAGGAGTTTAACCAAGCGTTGTTAGCTAAGATTGGATGGAGGATGATCATCCACTCAAATTCTTTGATTTCTATAACTATTGGCGCTAAATACGGATTGCATTGTCTAAATGGAAATCTTACTTATAAGAAGAGTGTTAATTCTTCTTGGGGTTGCAAAAGTATTATTTGGGGTCTTCAGCTTATTCAGCCTTTTATTGCTTTGAAGGTTGGCCGTTTTTCTGAACTAAATGTTTGGATTCTAAATGGGTTGATGGTGCTTCTCCTTTACCTCTTTGTCATGATCTTATTTCAAATTCTCCATCCCTAAAGAATCTTAAGGTTAAGCATTTAATTCAGGCAAATGGTGCATGGGACTCTAACCGGATTTGTATGTTTCTTGATCCTGATTGGGTAGCTAAGATTTTGGCGATCCCTTTGAGTTGTTGGGATTTTGAATATTCCATTTACTGGACGGAATCTGTTAGTGGATCTTATAATGTCAAGAAGGGTTATTCCATTGCTTTCAAGCTCTCTTGGAATGCTCAGGCTACAATTAAAGATCTTAGTAGGGTTGGAACCAATTTAAAGATGTTCGTTAGAAAGAAACTTTGGCACCTTCCAGGTCCCAAGTCATGGATTATTCTGTTATGGAAAATTTTGACTAATTCTCTTGCTGTGGGTGAAGGGTTCATTAGAAGGGACTTTGAGGGTGATTTTAATTGTCATCTTTGTGACAGTCAGACTGTGGAATCATGTGATCACCTCTTTAGATATTGTGTGTTTGCTAATAAAGTTTGGGCTGGAAGTGTTTTAGGGATCCATGCTCATATCGGAAAAGAATTAAGTATCCAAATTTGGATTAAAAATTGGTTATCTCTAATTCAGAAACTTTCAGATTGGGAATTGCTGGCTCTTTCCTTTCTTTGCACCTTATGGACTATTTGGGGGTGTCGATGTAAAAAGATCTTCCAAGAGGAACCTATCACACCTTATGGAGTTATGAAGGTTTATGAAAACTCTTATAGTCTGGTGTTAGAAGCTGAGAAAGTCAGAAGTGGTAGGCTAAATCCTCAAGGAGTGTTATTTGACCATCCTATCGATAATGAGTTGACTGATCTAAGAAACAGTATATCCTTTCCATTTATCTCTGCTAAGGATTATTGTGACCAACTTGAGTTGTTTGTAGATGCTTCGTGGTATAAAAACCTCTCCGCTGGTCTTGGCTGGGCTATGAGGAGAAAATCTGGTGAAGTGATTTTACAGGGCAACCGATGTTTTGCTGCTCAAAGTGCGGACCAAGCTGAAGCTCTGACCATTCGGGAGGGATTAAATGTTGCTTTGAAATATAACTTTGTTCATATCCCTCTTTTCTCTGATTGCCTGCAGGTGTTATCCCAAGTTCTTAAACTTAATCGGCCTCATCATTGAACGAAGATTATCATTGAAGACATTTTTAATATGGTTCATAGTTTCCACTGTATTTCATTTTGTTACGTTCCTAGAAACTGCAATATGATAGCTCATAGATTAGCTAAAGGAGCTATCCGTTTGTAACTTTAACTCGCTTTCCAATTGTCAAAAAAAAAAAAAAAAATTAGTAAAGTGACAACTTGAACTTTTGTCCCGTGTCTGGTCAAATTGTTAAATATTCAAACATGTTAAATAATCATGAAAACATGTGATAATTAAAAACTACGGATTAAATGATATACTTTAGAAATTTTATTAATATATAAACCGCATTATCAATTATGTTATAATGGTAAGGTCAAAAAATGAGATATATACCTGTCGAAAATTGTCCCAGACCAACATGTATATTTTAAGGTCAAAACTTGTAAATTATAACTCGCTAATAAATTGACCCAAAATGTATAGTTTAGGTCGAAATTTGGTTTAACCCGCTCGATCTAAGATGCTAAAGATAGACTTTTGTCTTAAATGTGACTATAATAGTGTTATCTAAGTCCCACCCCTTTAAAAAAAGGGTATTTTGTCAAAAACTACCTACAATTTAGGTCACTTTGCGAGTAACTACCTAAAGTTTTAATTTTTGTCAAACACTACCTAAATTTTAGACCTCCTTTGTCAAACACTACCAAAATTATTATTCCCGCATGAAAAGGTGCAAATAAGCGATTTTAGGGGGCCGTTATCATAGCCTTGATGTTTATTTTGCTAAAGTGTATTAATGATTAACGTCTTCTTTAAAAATATAGGCTTATACCATTAGGATGTCGATATTGATGGATAATCAAGGCCGGTCATAATTGAAGTAATTTTGCGTAAAATATAATGGAACTTACTAACCTTGTTTATGCGTTCATATATTTTAGCAAAAATAAATTCAAAACTATGATATCGGCAAGTTAAAATCGTTTATTCTCACATTTTCATGCATCAATATTGACTTTGGTAGTGCTTAGCAAAAAAAATCTAAACTTTAGGTAGTGTTTGACAAAAAATAAAACTTAAGGTAGCTCCTCACAAAGTGACCTAAATTATAGGTAGTGTTTGACAAAATACTCTTAAAAAAATGAATTTATAAACTTAATTTAATCCGTATTATGACCATAACTGGATTCATAAAATGTACGACTTGAAATACGGAGTATTATTTTACCTACACAACGATAAGTCGATAACTATCTAATCATAGGTACACAATAACAAATTAGCAACCTAAACAATAGGCTAGTTAATACGAAGTAGTAATCAATAATGTTTGGGCCAAAGTTAACGTCCCAAAGCTTCAAATGTGTCTTGATACGAAAATCGTTTAAACCTTTTTTACTACTCTCAGTCTCTCACTGACTTACCTCACCTTCACAAAGTCTATTTTAAAAAAATTGTTTGCCTTAATACATTACCTATTAATCCTCCCTTCACCTCGTCATCATCAACCTCCTCTTCACTATTAAATGATTTACCCCATATAATTAGCAGGATCTCTTATAATTATTTTTTTGAGTTTTCATTCCATGATTGTAAAAAGGTTAAATACTTTTTTCATATCCAATATCAATATTAGTATTTTTGCTATGTTTTTTAGAAATACTTTTTATATTTAATTTTTTTGTGGGTATATTTTTATTATCAAACAATCCTGTCAGTTGGTTTTTTCCTGCTTTTTAGATTTTTTTTTCAGAAGTTTATTTTTTGTTGCTAGATCCAGTGTTTAGACTCTTTGTTTTAAGGGTTTGTAGATTTGACAATACTTTTTAAAAATTCTCCAGATTTAATATTTTTTTTTATGAATAATAAATATCAAATTTGTTGATAAATATAATTAATACTACCATTTATTAAACTTTTTTTTTAGTTTTGTCTTGTTAAATCAAAAATATCATATGTTATTAAGAGAAATAAAATGCTCTTCTTTACTTTTCCTTAAATTAAGGGTTGTTTGACACCTCAGCAACATGGTTGTTGCTTTCTTAAAGTAAGATTTTTCTATTATCTACCAATATGGATGGTACGTAACCCGTTATACGTTTGTAACGAGTATATGCATAATAAGGAGGCTTATTGAATATTTAATTGTTTTTAATTTATTGAGTTCTTTTGGGTTCAATTAAATAAACTTCATTCGTAAATAATGTAACAATTAAAATAACATAACCATCTTTTAGAGTGCATTACTAAATATTTCTTTTACGAAATGAATTAGTCATATAATAAACTTATTATTTGGCTACCATATTAATTGCACGGGTTTGGTGCATAACCATCGGTATTATGTGGCTACCAAATAAATTAGTCCTATAAATGAATTAGTCCTACAACCATCGGTTTTATGTAGCTACCAAATAAGTGTAAATATTTTTTGTTTTATAGTATAATATTTTTTATTCTCCAACTTATTTACGGTCAAAGTTCGAGGTGAAAATATATGTGGAGGGAGTATTAGAATAATAAAAAATAATTTTAAAATAATTTTTTTTTAATTTTCACATACTTATACTTTAGTCATACCATATTATCAACAATATATTAGTAAAAAAATATAAAATTTATACTCAAATGAAAGCATTTCTCGCTACGAAACCAAATATGTAAGTTTCGAAATGCTTTGCATTATTTTATTTTTTATATTGATGATCATATATTTTTCTTACGTAAATAATAGTTGTGATATTAAAAATATGATATAAGATATTTTTCGTAATCTTGTAAGATCTTAAAATATACTTTCCAAAAACTGAAAAAGATGATGTTGATAAATAGAATTGCTCGAAAAAAGCCTCTTTTAAATATATAATCATACGGTCATCCCACCTTATGATAATTTTTCGATGTAGGACAATTCTACTATTTATACATAATATATTCAACACACCTACATTATTTTACAATGTGGGACAAATAAAATACTAAGTAGTAGAATATCTTTTTTTTTTGTAAAATAACTATTTCTTGACTCTTCCTAAATTATTATAATAGTACTCCCTCCACACGCCTATTTTCACTCCATTTGCTTTATTGCGGTCTCCTAGACGACACTTTGACCGTATTTTTCGACGTCTATATGTTACTTTTTTAATTCTTGAAATTTTTTTCGTGAAAGATGTCATGAAAATAAGTGTACGTGTTTTTGTTTTATAATCTAATATTTTTTATTCTCCAACTTATTTATGGTCAAAGTTCGGCAATTTTGACCTCTCAAAAGCAAATGGGGTGAAAATATATGTGTGGAGAGAGTATTAGAATAATAAAAATTATTTTAAAAATTATTTCTTTTAATTTTCACATACTTATAATCTAGTCATATCATATTATCAACAATATAGTAGTAAAAAAATATAAAATTTATACTCCAATGAAAGCATTTTTCGTTATGAATCGAAATATGTAAGTTTCAAAATGTTTTGCATTATATTTTTTTTATATTGATGATCAAAAATTTTTCTTGCGTAAATAATAGTTGTGATATTAAAAATATTACATAAAATATTTTTCGTAACCTTGCAAGATCTTAAAATATATTTTACAAAAACTGAAAAAGATGATGTTGACCAATAGAATTGCTCGAAAAAAGCCTTAAATAACTTTTCAATGTGGGATAATTTTACAATTTATGCGTAGTATATATTCATCAGTCAATATATCAACAATGTTTTTCAATGTGGGACAATTCTAATATTTATACGTAACATATTTACCACATCTACATCTACAGTATTTTTCAAAGTGAGACAAATAATATACGGAGTATTAAGTAGTACACCATCTTTTTCTATAGAATATATATTTTTATTATTTTATTTTATAATAATTAAAAGATTACCATTTTATTTTTTATAACCAAAGTATTATTTATAAGACTTTCCTAAATTAATTTTAGACGATGTAAATTTCACTATTGTAAAGATAATAATACAAACTTGTAAGAGATCTCTAAGACAAAACTTAAGAGACTCAAAAGATTTTGAGTAGATACATAGGTTCCAATGATGACTCATATTTATAATCATAGGATCATCCTACCTTATAGTATAATTTTTGATGTGGGACAATTCTACTTTTTATATGCATTATATTCACCACACCCACATTATTTTTCAATATGGGACAAATAATATACTAAGTAGTACATCATATTTTTCTATAAAATAATTATTTCTTGACTACTACTAAACTATTATACTAATATTAGAATAATAAAAATATTTTAAAATTCATTTATTTAATTTTCATGTACTTATGTTATAGTTATATGATATTATAAACAATATGGTAGTAAAAAATATAAAATTTATACTCTAATGAAAACATTTTCCCTTAAAAATCCAAATATGTAAGTTTCGAAATGTTATGCATTATACTTTTTTGTCAGATTGATAATCAAATTTTTTTTACGTAAATAATATTTTTGATATTAGAAATATTACATAGTATCCCCTGAAATTCTAAATCTGTTAACATCTAATCTTACTCATAAAGCCAACTCAACCTAATGCTAAAGTGATGATATTGTAATTTTTGCTTTTCACATAACAGGAATTCTTAGTATGAAGTATCTCAAAACGTAAAGAATTAAGTAATAAATTTCAGCACATGAATAGACGAAAAGAGAGGCTACTTAATAAGACAATCACCACATTACATATAAAACAACTCAAATACTCA
This sequence comes from Heliosperma pusillum, assembly GCA_022085475.1. Lineage (NCBI taxonomy): Eukaryota > Viridiplantae > Streptophyta > Magnoliopsida > Caryophyllales > Caryophyllaceae > Heliosperma > Heliosperma pusillum. Next base: position 39,669 of record JAIUZE010004260.1, read on the forward strand.
AGCAGAGTAATGGGCATGTTTTAAGTAAATAACAATGACAAAATCAATTAACAGGTTAAAGTAGAAACTAATGTTTTCAATTACAATGAAAGGCACTCCACACCATAAGAAACAATGAAAAAGATGTCCTTCACAACCAATAATCAACATGTCGTATTGATTTACTGGAGCTCAACCGTTTGCAATGTCCTTTGTGTATATTGTCCAATCAGAACCATATTTCTCAATTATGCAACGTACCTTCATAATAAATATAATTGATGGGAAATTAGAAAGCTGAAAAATATTACTACAATACAAAAGTATGAACAACAAACGTGAGAGTTATGAATGCATGGTTTGATAAGTTGGGAGACAACAAAGCATATATATGGACAATAATCAAGTTGGCTTAAACTCAAAATTCTAATATGTGCACAACTCAAGTAATACTCAACTACTAATAAACAAACATTAATTTCTTATTTTTTAATTAAAAAAACAGTTAGTTTGGTAGAGTTAGAATATTTTGGTAGGGTTCTAATAAAATTATAGTAAGTTTGTATTAGCAAAAACAATTATTTTAAAAGTGATTTGTTTACTAATTTTATTAAAAAAGTTCCTATAAAGTTGCAGCCACTCACGTGCCTCGAAAAAAGCCTCTTTTATATTTATATATATACTAGATAGATTTTATGCCCGTGTGATGCACGGGTTTTAAAATTTGTTTATTTTTGATGTCCTATACTATAAGTTTAAGAATCATCTTTGTATTTTAATACACTTGAAAATCTTAGCTATTTATAAAAGAATCATTCTACTCGTCACGAATTGATCTTCTAATCCGCCACGTCGCTAACCAACTTGATTATTACTTATTTAACAATTCTAATAGAAAAATCCAGCTCGTTACGCAATACATTGATAAATCCACACGCCCTCTATGAAGTACATATTCAAATCAAATACTTGAAATAATCTACTTGATTAGTCGTTTTAACTCCGTTCGTACTCGTTATGTAATTCTTATTAATTAAATATTCAATCTACTTATTTTTAATCTTGGCCCCTTTTTTAAAACCGAGTAACTATCCGATAAGGCCGAAACTTCAATATAGTTTGTTTACCTTGTTAAATCATTTATCTCTATAAATCTCCATATGAAACCGCACTATCAACCCAACAAATAACATACATCTTTGACCCGACTTGAACCCGTCTTGATACGACCCTATCCACATCTCATAGTACTTTCACTACCCACATACCAAATCATTGATTAAACCCCAAATTCCCAAATAGGTACTCAATCAGCAACCCCCCTACAGATCCCTGCAGTGGCCGACCCCATCAAACGTTCACCATCGTGCATGTTGTTCAGTTTCACCGCCGTCAGCCATTCCTGCCTTCTGAACCTGCGTTTGTCTTCAACCTTGTAAGTGTTTCCTTCAATTTTGTTGTCTTCATCTGTCACAAACTCACCGCCAACATTATAACTTATGACTTAAAAACACTTAAACTTAAATAATAATCCGTACAAAACTATAAGTGTTTTTCTTATCATCCCGTCAATCTGCCATTGCTGCTGAATTCCCTAACTCCGTTCGCTCCTTCTCTTCCTTTTCATTCTGTGAAAAATGAAAACCATAGTGCTATAGATTACAAATTCACTTTGAAATAGGTAATTGGTTTCCCGTAATTTTCTAAGATCAGTATTTTCAATTAATTACGGAGTACTAATCAATAACTTACTATATAACTCTATCTATATACGAAATAAATTTATATAACTTACTATAATTGATCGTACTTAGATGAAGGAAATAATTTGGGGAAGAAGAATTTATGAATAATGGCTGTCAAACTGTAAAAGCCGTCTTCGAGAAGCGTAAGATAGCACTTGTACGAAAAGAGGGTAATTAGGCTTCTATTACCATTTAATTGGGATCTTTCTTCTAAACCCTAATTGAGAAGAGAATGGCAATTGAATTGGGATCTTTCTTCTAGCTTGCATGAACCATTGACGTTTCCATCACTCTCTTCTTTTCCTCATACATATTTAGGTTTTAAGATTGCTAACTTGGTCTCAAACTTAAAACGTAGTCATTTAGACATTTCAATACATTGAAATTAGAATTTATACTATAGTGTACAAAAGTAAGAAACATAAATAAAAACAATATAACGTGAAGGGGTGATTATTAATTTTTGAATGAAAATACATGTATATATATAAACATAGCTGAACTCTTTGTAGTTATAAACCTAATCAATCGTCTTGCACGCACCAAAATGTTTAATTCTTAACCCCGTCTATTTGTTTAGTAACCTATATTCACCTTACACTCGCCTTTTCCGGTTAATTTGTTGCATTAGCTCTTCCGTTTGTAACAGATAACGATTGCATGTTTATTACCTTGATATTGATTTGATGTTTGTGTGTTTATATAATTCACAAATCACAATGATAAGCCTCATACTGCATGCATGTACAAAAAATAACGTTTTGGTCCGATATCTTGCAATTAAATACATCTTTAAAGTTTAAACTTACTAGGAGTCTCTCTCGACTACTTTGTATATGTATAATTGGTTGGAGAACGTGAGAGATGCTTGATTTGTGACGATGTCTATGTTTCTTATCTTTTGAATCTGAAAAGTCCAGGCTTTGCTATCCTCTGCTTGAGTAATGGTAATTTATCTTAATTCAATGACAAATGTTAAAGTTTGTGAAAAAGTGATTCTAAACTGATATGGCTTCATCGACTTCGGTCTTCCTTGTCCTGACAGAAGATGCTATAGAGAATGTTGATGCACCCGTTAAAGTTCCATTATCAACCGATCCATATCAGGAAGTGGTAAGACCCCTAATCTACTGAACTCTCCAGATTGATGGCAAATGAGAAATTATTTATACTTTAAAATCCTGATTGCTAGTATCTCTGTATGTGTCACTTGCTCTCACATTCTATTGGTAAAGCTCGTTTTCTGTAATCGTACTTCATTTTTATGTCAATCTGAATGTATTTTTATCGGTGTCATTATGAATATATAATTCTAAGGTTGCTGTTAGTTGCAGTGTCTTATTCATTAATAAATTATCATCGTCGGAGTTTTTAATTATATAATATAGCTGCGTCACTCCTAAAATCATGATATTGTGAGTCCTTGATCTGGTTGTTATATAAATCAATTATGTGATACTGACGACAGACCTTCAAAGACACTAAGGTAACGACACAAACTAACGCGACATAGCATAATAACAATAGGTGAGGTTTCAAACTTGTATGTAAGACAAAACTTACTTGAATCTAAACATCACCACATGTTTAGAATACCTTCTACCCGCATTAACTTCCTCGCCGCTACTCCACTATAGGCAAATTCTGCTATGTGGAAAGATTGATATTTTCTCTGAATTTTTTAAATTCTTTTTATTATTTCAACTTATTTAATACTTTCTTTATGAATGTGCACAATTAACCACATCGACACTTCGACAAACTGCTTTGAAATTAACCGTGACGTAATAAAGTCGACTTTCTCTGTAATGAAACCCATCTTCCCAACCCTTCGATTTCCCCAGTTCCATTTTCATTCTCAATTACTATGAACCCTAAAATCCCATTCTCCATCTCAATCACTACTCCTCCAGCAGATCTAGCCGATGTAGGCTCCCTCCACCACGCGTCATCTTACCACCAGCCGCTCATCTTAAAGATTAATCTGAACTCGCGTCGTGACTCTATATGCTTTCATTTTGTAAAATATTATTCTATAATGAGATTAGTATTATTGTAAGTATTATCCATTAGGTAATTTCACGTATAATATATATCCAAATTAAATCTAATGTTTTATATATGTAGCTCGAAATTGTTGGAGACTAAAGTATTTCACAAAAATTGGAGACTATGTAATCGCTCGAAAAAAACTTCCTTTAATAATATAGATAGATAGATAGATATATTGATTATGTGGCAATAATAAACTAGTATCCTATGTTGCTTGGACTCGGTTAGAAGTATCCGACACGGGTATGTGTCCAAGTGTCGGATACGTCTATTTTATGAAAAAAAATTATAATTTTGGTCTAAAATAAAGTGTCCGAGTGTCCTACCCGTGTCCGAGTGTCCAGTGTCCGACACGGGTACGCAAGGTAATATTGAAGAGTCCGAGCTACATAGATTAATGCCATAAAGTTATAGTTTACTATTAATTTAAATCTCCTCTTTTGTTTTTGTTGTATGTTCTTCATCAATCATCATCTTTGGTTAACTATTAAATTCGTTTGTTAATTTTCATTTGTACTTAATGGTATTTGCTTTAGTTTCATGCTGTACACTGAATTTGCTATTAAAGTCGTTTCTTAACTAAACCCGACCCGTTGCCATCCCTAGTTGCAATGACGATACCGGATGCCGATTTTCCGTCAACCTCATCGCCACCTGTTGAAAATGCAGAGAGCAATCCGCAGGTAGTTAGTTCATATGAAGATACATTATTTAGAGACGATTGTTAAGATACATTCTGATGTTTTAATAATTTTTCATTCGTTTTTATAGCCTTTCTATGTTCTTCATAAGGGTTTTGGGGCGCTCCCCAAAACCAGCAGAAAAATTGACTTGTCTCACAAGCAGTCTCTTGGGAGTGTTGCTCAGAAAGGGGAGGAAGAAGATGATTTCTACTCTGATGATGGTCTAGGTTATTTGAGGATCGAGGCTTTTCATTCCGTTTGGTCTAACATTGAGACCAATATTAAGGTACATTAGGTCTTTCGTGTGTATCGATTACTGGGGACATTTTAAGAATGATGTGCAACTGAATGTTAAGGATGTACCTCAGAAATGATATCAACATAATTCATCTTGATGCATAGAATATTGAGTAGTGAACAGAAGATATCGATCTTTTGTTGACAAGCTTCAAGCGAAAAACATGCTGTTTTCTTCAAATGCATCACTCTCACTTTGTCAAATTAAATGTAACTTGCAAAAGAATGGTAGAAATTTAGTTGAGCACGGAGCACCATTGGGAAACATTTTGGATATTTGTGATTGAGAGGTGGGTTTTGATGCGTTTGTATGAAAATGCTGTCATTTTATTTAATGTCTTTGTTGCGGACTTATATAAGGCATTCAAGTACTCTCTAAGTTTCTTCTTGTAAGAAGTCGCTCATCTTTAATTGCAAGATTTGTTTTATACGATGTGCTGCAGGTTAATTTTCATTAATTGACCTTAGAAAGTAATTCACTCATGGATATTTCTCCTTCTACCAGGGCGTGCTTAAGGAAATCAACCTAACCATATTTAACGAAGTCAATGCATGGGCTCATGAATCATTTAATGCAGTTCGTCTGCATCGAGACCTGGGCTTTGCCGAGTCCACTCGTCTGTATCCTGTCGTCACTGATGCCAAGTCAAAACAGATCTTCACTGGGCTTGTGTATACTAGTAATACTTCTTTACTTATTTAAAGTTAGTTAATAACTGTAACACTTTACTGGCTTCCTGAGTCGTTGCCTACCCTTGTATCTGCATGAGTATACAAATTCAGCCTCCTCATATCTGCAGTCTATACTTTCGTTCTACCACGTTAAACTGTTTCCTTCACGCTGTTAGATCTATGTGGAATTAAACTCCCATGAGAGCCTTACTTCAACAGATCTCCATTTTGTTTTCTATTATCAAGTGCATTGTCTAGGACTCTAGGAAGTAGGTATCAGATGATTGTAGCCTTGTTGAGCAATTACTCACAAAGTATTTGGCCATTTGCAGAAAACATAGAGTTCGTCGACGATCAGCTCACTTTTGAAGAACTTGGCAATCACTTGAAGTCTTGTGGTTGCCACGTCGCCAACATGTCATCACCAGACTTTTCAGCCAAAAATGGCATTGGTGGTTGTTTAACTCGCTTACTGAGGCATTTTTTGATGGCTGCAGTCGATGTAAGTTCTTCGCCGTTATTCAACAACTTAGAGGATTCTTAAGCCACACACTCTGCCATTCATGGTGATCTGTATTTGGAAATTGATTAGGGTGCAGATATGTCCATCCTAGCATCATGGTACTCTGGACAAAGGGAGTATAAGCCATTGGTTATAATTATTGAAGATACTGAGAGGTGCTGTGGTGCCATATTATCTGATTTCATTTTGTTGCTCAGGTATTCATCCTTCCGAGCTTAGCTCTTGATACTAATATAGATTCAATAACTAGCTTTGTTTGAGCTTGTAAGTTTGATGATTTCATTAAGGAATTGAAGACTATGCTGAATGCTTTTTTGATTTTACAATAGTTAAGTTTAAAGTGGAAGTGGAACATCTTTTATTATTTGTACACTAGTTTTTTTCCTTTTTGTTTCTAAAATCTGAATGGATGCTTCTGTTCGATGTCACAGATTCACTATTTTTTTTTGGTAAAGTTAAGTTTTGTATTATCTTAATGGATCATGTACGGATAGTGCAGTCTTAAATGAGAATTTGTGCTTGAAGATAAGGTACAACTAGCAAAGCGCCCTTATACGAGTTTTATTTTTTTCTTCTGATTCTTTTCTTTTGCTCTTCCAATTGCCACATTATCTCTATATTATAAATTTTTACATGTACCCCTCTTTAAAATCAAAGGAATATTGTTGCACAAGCTTTTATTTTGAAAATACATAATTATCAGCAAAAACAATGAGTCTCTTGTCTAAGAGGTGCGCATCTTTGCTTTGCACCTCGCACGCACTCTTCACTACAGGTCCTTTTCGCCTCGGTACTCCTTGTGCCTTTTGAAAGTGAGGACTGTTTGTACGAATTAAATGATGTTTCCCTTGACTATTTCAATAAGTAGGTCATATTGATACTTATTTCTATGTTTATGCATTGATAGTGAATGGGTGGTTAAAGTTCCCGTTATCCTAGTAATGGGCATAGCAACAACACTTGATGCGCTGAGAAGTTTGCTATCTTCAAATGCACTATTACAACTTTGTACTAGTAAGTTCCTTTTGGGATCTCCATCAGAAAGAATGAATGCTATTGTTGAAGCTGTTCTTCTTCGACCCTCAACGTGGTTCCGAGTTGGTCACAAGGTGGCTTATTTCTTAAGAGACTATTTCCTGAAGCATGATGGAACCTTGACATCTTTTGTTAGAGCTTTAAAGGTATTTATCTAAAATCAATGTAGCATACCCAAGTGACCCTTTTTGTGTACCTATTTTATTAGTTCATGGAGCTTTTGTTCTCGCTGACAGTCGTGCAATCACTCTTTCCCAGATTACTTGTATGCAGCATTTCTCAACAGTGTCTCTAAGCTTCCTGATGAAACACTTAGTTGCTGAAGATGATTTGAAGGTTTGACTCATTGTCTCCCTACATATAAATAATTACTTGGGAGATTGCACAAATTTTTCTGCATGTTGGTTTTGAATCACTGGATTTCTTGTATGACCCATTCACTGAGTTTTCTGGTATGTAAACATCACATTACCCCTATGTTAACTATACCGAGAGGCTGTTTCAGGATGTACACATTCTGGCTATATACAAAAAGACACTGAACATGCAACGCCCATAAACACAACGAGAGATGGATAATCACACTCTCAATTTATCATGCGTAATTTTATCTACAAAAATAAGAAAAGACAAGTTTCAATTTGGGTGAAGCATATGGCGCCAAATATATAGTAGCTTCAAAAATGAAACTTGAAATGTTGATAGGAAGAGGCAACATCATTAAAAATACGACGGTTCCCTCAGTCCATTTACACCATATTGCCAAAGGAACCATCTTCTAAACTTTTACAACCCAACCTTTTTTTCATTCTTCTCTTCCAAAGGGAGTGCGGATTTTTTTTTGTCTTTGAGCACACACCCAACTTACTCCAAAGAGTGAAGACGATGCCTAGACCAGTTCGATACCAATATGGTATTAAAGTGCCTATGTTACGGAAATGTAATTTCATGTCACTCTATGTTATTTTCGTTATCAAGGCGTTGCCGATATTTAGGCCACAACAACCAATTTTTCAAAATATTGCCATTAATTTCCCATTATTTTCGCCTCTCAATCTCCATCAACCACTACTTTACAGGGAAATATAAAAGGGTACATGTGTTTTCAGCAGTGGTGTACGCATTGGTTTAATAGAGTGACTAAAAGGAAAACTTACTAAATAACATGGGAATTCAATTTAACTTTTATATTATTAGAAGGTATACACACAATTGTTAAACTTTTTGAAACTCTGTCAGCATTTGCCCCACTCCATTACACCATATCTGCAACACCACGATAATGATATTTTGCGACTGTTACTGCATCCACAACTTATTACTCGTTTTATTTCCATGGATGCCATAGAGTTTTGGTATTCTCAGAAAAAGAAAACATTTATATATAACATATTGTTGCTGTTATTTGACGAATGGGGATAGAGATGCACTCTGGTAGCTTCTGTCATGTATGGTGCATAACTGCATAGATGTGTAGACAAGATATAGACCACTGATCAATTGTAAATTAACTTTTCTCTTTGTAGCAGTTATGGCTGGAGGATAGCGCCTTAATGAAGGACGTGGTTTTGGAGCATGCTTCTCCATTTTTTTCTTGCAGAAGGTCTGTGGAGAAGCCTTTTTATACGAAGTATCTACTGAGGCTGGTCTAGTGTGCTGTTGATACTGACCGAGTTACGATTTGCTTAACAGAGTTGGTGGCGTAACCACTGAGAAGTTGGCTGATGGTTTATCAGAGCTAAATAGCCTCCATAAGCGTTGGGCCACTGTAATTATGGTACGGTTTTGAAAGTATCTTAGGCTCTTATTATTGGGGGGAATAATCAGTTGATAACCTATGACCTGTGCTGGCTTTACAGATTACTGATAACATTCAATTGTAGTGTTTATATGATGCAGGAAGGTCAGTAAACATTCAACTGCTAGATTTGCACTGTGAGTCCCTTGATCCTGATTCCCATAGATCCAGCACTGTTCCTGGTCGTTATCTTAAGAGAGGCTCAATTTTTCAAGCAGTGCAGAAGGTAAGGTAGGTATCGTTCTCTGCTTATTATTATGGAGACAAAATTTGTCTGCTTGCGCAGTTTTCCGGAAGAGTCTTATTGAAATGAGTAATTACATTGCTAAATTCTTGTTTGTTGTGGTGCGTGTTAATCCCTGAATTTCGCTCCCAGTATCTCATTCTAAAAACCTTGGTGGACCGCGGAGGATCATACATTCCTACTTGGCCACGTGCATACACAAAGTAGAATTATTTTGTTCTCTTCATAAGTTTTGTTCTAATACATACCCAAGGCATCTAATTGGCTAAACATATTAGACTCCTTCATTAGTTGCTTAAGAGAATATCTGACCGAGGACATTTTCCCTTTTAACTTCGTTTCTGGATAACTAATTTCTTTTGTAAGTTAAATCCCAACAAACGTGCTGTTAATTTCATCGTGTACTTGCGTGAACAGATTGCAAGGCAATCAGTGTGGTTAACAGCTAAAAATGTTAGTTTAGGTATTAAGGTGGTCATGATCTACATTTTACTTTTGGAGCAAAATCGCCACTTCAAGTGAGTTCATTTAACAAATTTCATTCAGGAAAAGTAAGGCATCAAACGCGATTCTGTGCTAATAACAAATAAACCTTCCATTTTGATAACCTTAACTCTCTCGAAAAAGTGTATTTGTAATAAATAGACCTCATTTTGTTACAATATCTAATAATACAATATGCAGGAGCCATTGATGCACTAGGGTAATGTTGTTATTGTTGTTGTATCTTATAATACAATATTATTCTGTCTTACCATAATGAGCTACACTTTCAGATGATCTCAACCCATGTTGCCACTTGCCGTACCCTCCCCAGCCCCAAAAATTGACCACCAGTCCCGGTCGTCAATTACCAGCCATGACTTTTGACCACTGACTGCAAGCATTTTGTGCTGTACCTCCCCTTTTGAGCCAGGTAGGACCACATAGTGATACAAAACATTCTCGTGCGAGTCTTACTCTTAACCAAGGTCGTCTAGTTTGTTAGGAATACACCACGTCCTATTCGACACGCTCTTATAGAGTGTATATTATAGATTTTAAGTAAGCGCCATGATAGAATATGGTCGAACCGGTGTGTGATTCGCTGGCGGTTGAGTATAGGTGGTAACCCAGGTTTTAACATTATTACATTCCCGAATCTTGAGTTTAAGACTCTGCCGTTTGAGTCATTTGACGTTTCGTTAGGACTTTTACATGCATCGAAAATATAATTTTAGGCAACTATTTTTGGCTGGTGTGTTAGCTATATTAGTGTAGTATTACACATATATTCTCCACTGCTTTTATTTGTTTGTTTTTGTAACAAGGTGCATTATGTTTGTTGTCAGGGATCTTCCACCCACAGCGCTCTGTGAATTGGTTAGGAGTTGGGAGACTCGTACAAATGACATTTATGAGGTATGAATATCATGCTTGTGACACTACACTGATCTATTGCTTATTCTAAAAGTTTTACTAACGTAGGTGAGAGAGGAGGTTGTCTAGTACAAATTAACATCTGATTATTGGGAAGCTTATTTCTCAGACATGCAACAACATCAATTAAGCATTCATCTTAAAACAATTTAAGGTTGCCTTACATCAGTTTGCCTGCAAAATCACCAGCTATGTGGAAAACAATGAAAATATGGAGAAAAGGGAAAATCCATGCCAAACTAGGCAATTAAACTTGTGTTTTTTGTAAATAACCCCATTTCTCTGTACTAATATCGACAAATAATCACCTTTTATGTCCTTTTTTACCAATAACCAATTAACCACCTTAATTCAAAAAATTAGCACCTAATATTGATTAGGCTGACGATTTTGATAAAATTCGATCTAGTTACGACATTGCGACTTAATCAATATTCCTAAACTAGCCTTACTTATTACACACCCCTACCTTTGTTAAAATTCACAACACATTAAAAACCCCAAATCAATTGAATCATGAAACCCCCAAATCAATTCTTCTTCTTTAATCATTACTTCTTCCTTCCTTCAATCACTACTCCTTCCTTCCTCCATTAACACCATCTCTTCTATAGCAACTGCTGCGTTATGTTGAAGGGTTTTCCCATGAGGTCCAATTATAACTAGAGTAGGAATCACTGAGACATCAAAATAACAAGCCATCTTGACACACCTCTTGTCCTTTAGTGGCAAACAGTACCAAGGTAAGCTGTCAAATCTAGGTTTGGATGATTCTAGATCATCGTCATCAAGGGGAACCAAAACAATTTTGAAATTGTCCACTTTTGCATTCAGCTTTTTGTAAACATCTAGTAGTATTGGAGTGAAAGTAAGGCATAATATGTAGGAAGACAGGGAAAACTACAAGCCAACAATGTTGCCTTCAAGCTCGGAAACAGGCACCTGCCGTTTAAGACACATGCAAACAGTCCTCGGAATAATCACATAACTCATACGAGATGGTTTAAATTTCAGTCAAACCCATAAATATATGTGGAAATATACGAATATGATTTCAATTGATTTGGAGGTTCTATGATTTCAATTGATCTAGGAATGAAGGGAGGAATGAAGGAGTAGTGGTTGAAGAAGAACAATTGATTTGGCGGTTTTATGATTTCAATTAATTTGGTGTTTTATGTGTTATGAAACAAGGGTATGGGGGTATAATAAGTAAGGGCAGTTTAGGTCGTAATATTGTAACTAGATCGGGTTTTATAAAAATCGTCAGCGTAAACAATGTTTGGTGCTATTTTTTTTAAATAAGGTGGATTTAAGGTGGTTATTGGTAAAAAAGGACATAGAATATGGTAATTTGTAAAAAATTAGTACATAAAAGGTGGTTATTTACAAAAAAACACAACTTTAAAACTTACTTTCCATTTAGTAGTTTTTCAAAGCTTCTAATAAGTATCCCCCCCCCTCCCCCCAAATGATTGAAGGAAAATCCTACGGTAAACAAAACAAGGAAACTTCAAAACTTAGTTTATATTAAGTATTTAATAATTAGTTTCTAAATACCAATTTTCTGTCTGATAACTACCTATAAGACTTCTGCCATTTTTTTTTTGTACTTTTACGATGGTCTTCGAATTTTCGTTCAACTTTTCTCTATTTGAAATCGAGGGTTCCCACCTTCTTTCCCGGGCTTATGTTTCATTATGATTGTATGGGGAAAAGATTGAAGTAGTGTTCGGTTCGGGAAAGGGGGAATGGAATTGAGAAAGGGATAGCATGGGAAAGGACTAGGATTCCCTATAATTATGTTGCATGTTTGGTTAGGCTATCAAAAGGAATTGACCATCAACCAAAACCCTTCCCCCATGTCCACGCCCACACAAACCGCCTTGTCGCCCGTGGCTCCACTACTGGCGTTGACGACCCCACCATCGGTGTTTGGGGACCCACTTTTTGCTACCCTACTCCCTTAACTGTCCACTCACTTTTTGCTACCCTACTCCCTTTACGATCACTTGCTGGACGAGGCTTTCCAAGCCCCAGAACCCCATCTCTACCCTTAGAAAGCACTAGATCAGTAGTTTCTAGGGGTGAAGATGGGGCTCCGGGGCTTGGGAGTGGTGGGATTGGTTTTCCGGCGAGTTTAAGATTGATTTGGGGGTGAGAGTGATGATCAATTGTGCACTCACCTAAAAGTATTTTTATTACAAATCAAATGGTTAGGTTTTACAATTTTCTTTGTAGTACTTTTTAGCTAAATTGAAAGTCAAACCGGCTTCTCAAAACCATAGCCATTGTATATTAAAAAATGTATGCAGTAGTAAGAAGAAAGTACCAATTTCCTCTTAAATGTAGTGAAAATAGGCTGAATAAGTCAAATTAGAGTCGAGTAAAAGTTTTGGTGGAGAGATATGTACAAAGAAAATCAGGAGTTACATGTACTGCAAAACATTTGGTTAGGATACGCTTGAAAATTTAGACAAAAAGAAAAATAATCCAAAATATAAACAAATGAAAAGTAAAATGATAAAAATAAGCAGATAAAGTCAAACTTCATCGTACACCTGTATTCTCCTTCCCTTTTGTCCTGTCCAACACATATTCACTTCGATCAAGTAGACCACAAATAGACCAAAGTTACATTTACTTACCCCCTTATACATGGGTTTAAGTCTTTCTCTTCTCTATCCCATGGGTTTAAGTCTTTCTCTACCTCTTGCAATCTATTACTTCCTCCCTTACTATTTACTAAAACTCCTAATCGGTACATCACTTGTCTCTGTCTAGTATAGCCTATTCGATGACTTTCATTTTTTTTCTTTAAAATATGCACTTAGAATTTTCCTTCTTTCCTCATCCCTCAACCTTTCATTATTTTATGGCTGCATGTCCACCATACTACATGCATCTCTATGCATTTATGAGTATTAATGTGATACTTTGATATGGCTCAACACTAAGACCTAGATAACAGTGCAGATTTTGTCGTCTGTGGTATTGTTTCGTGTTCAACCTATGGATTTGCCAATATGATACACACATTGTATAACTCTTGTGTAAATATAATTTCAGTACAAGTTAAACATAAGCTTGATAGTTCTCACTCACCAATTAGTATCAACCCAGAAACTTGAAAAAACCATTCCACTCAAGAGATTATATGTGGAGACCAAATACAGCAAACACTTGGTTGGAGGAGCCTTTGAGGCACCGGGGTTAGGTTGTCGTGAGTTTTTTGGTTAAGTTGTTTCTACAGTCTGGACATTGCTTTCATGATGTACTATTCTTTTGTTATACCGCATGTTCAGATGTCCCTATTGTTCTTTGTATTGACGATTTCAGTTCATTAGTTTACATATTCTGTCTATCTTCTGTTGTACATAGATTTGCAAGAAAGTGAAGGAGCTGCAATATATGATGAAATCTTTAGGCAACAAGAGCTCAGGATGTGATTTAACAGACATTTCCTCGTAAGTTTCTATGTAGTGTTCTTATAAATTGGCCTACTATGTCCCTTCTTGTTAAAACACACTATTTTATAAATGACTGGAATCAATGATAGGCTTCTGTGACATTAAGGCACATGATGTGAGCTCTCTTTATAAAGAGCAAATTCCTGATACAAGCACAATAAGTTAGAGATTGAGATGGTCTGTGATCTTGAATATTTGGCTATTCTTTTAAATTGATTGTGAAAAATTCAGCATATATATATGAAGTGCACTGTGTTCAAAGTCGTCATTCTTACTATTCAGTGATAACTTCAGCCTCATGAAGTACGTAATCTAGATACTAGTGGTCTCCCTTTTCTCTACACGCACTGGGATTATTACATGTCTCCTCTTCTCCGACAATTCATTATGATTTTTTATCGCACCTGAGGGTTTAATCTACTCCCTACTTTTCATTCAATTCTATACACTTGTTTTTTGCACAAGGTTCTAGGTAGAGTAAAATAAGTGGGTTAGCGTGTCTTTTAAGCACTAAACTTATTCCTATACCCTTTCACTTCTCTCAAAAAATAAGTGGAGTAAGAGTATTTTGGTCTTTTATCAAGAAAAATCTTATCAAAAAATAGAAATGTCTAGAATTGAATAAAATATCCAAAAAAGGAATATGTAAAGATTTGAATGGAAAGGAGAGAGTATATTTCTGTGCTAAAGCCATCGTTTTTCATTTGGCAATGTCTTAAACAATTTGCTTTGCAACCTGCTGAACAGGAGAAATTCTTTACGACGTCATAGCTCACCAAAAAATCCAGATGAGCTCAATGCAAATGCAGTTGCTTTGATTCAATGGATGGTTCGGTAATACCTTCTGCTACTAGTATATTTTCACAAAGGTGTCTCTGGTAATTTCTTAGTGAGCTAAACTTTTTTAATGGAGTTGTCTGTTAATATATGCTGATCACATATTATAATTGTATTGTCTTACATTGAAAGTATCCGAATTCCGATGTGTTCCTCTCTGTTGGTGGCAGTTAGCTGTCAAGGTCAATTTATGTGGGACAGCTGTCCTTCATCTTATTTGATGTTGGTGTTGTTACAATGGATCAGTTTATTCTAAAACAAGATTTCAACGCCGACTTACGAATATGGACTCAGTAAGGGTTCTGAAAGAATCTACAGGCTTTAGGCTGAATAACACACACTTATTGGGATTTGGGATGTAGGCTCTCTGATGACATCAACGCTTCACTACAGGGAACATGTGTGATCCTGAGCAGCAATTTGCTAAAACATTCATTGTCTTCTCATACGGGTGGTTGGATGGTTGTGTCAATGATCATGGCTTATGCCAGCCTGTTTGTTCATCACTTTTATGTCGGCATCTTGGTTGGCTTTGTATCAGGTTGTATCGGCCTTATTGATCCTAAAATCAAGTATTTTTCATAGTCCGTTACAATTTGATAATACGCAAGCTTATGTCCTTGTATAGATGCCATATTGGTCAGTTCCTGAGGCTAACATGATACATGGTAACACAGTTCAACTACCTTGGGTTAAATATCTATAGCAATGGCTAGATTGTTGAAGATGTTGGTAACCACATCAAGAGCGTAGACTGGCTAAGGAAATGGCAGTGTGCTGCATGTATGCGACTATTAATCACCTTAAAACTTGAGGTGGAGTTATAAGGGCTGACTAGCTGACTAACATTACTGTTAGAGACTGTTGGTTGGCCTCTCAGGCGGTTCTAGGGCATATTTATTCTTATTGGTTTGTTTGTGTGGATAAGATTATTAATGTGTGTTATGTGCTTACTCTATATATTGCACATAGCAGTTTATTCTCTCAGTATTTATTTTACAGTGCATGATAAATTGAGCTAATATTTTTGCTTCATGTATGGTACTAAGTGCCGCATTGTAAAGAATTGTCTTACTCATAAGG
Source organism: Heliosperma pusillum (assembly GCA_022085475.1). Taxonomy (NCBI): domain Eukaryota; kingdom Viridiplantae; phylum Streptophyta; class Magnoliopsida; order Caryophyllales; family Caryophyllaceae; genus Heliosperma; species Heliosperma pusillum. Next base: position 55,506 of record JAIUZE010004260.1, read on the forward strand.
TGGATGTGGTGGAAATGCGTGGAGTACATTGGGTATATTAGTCAAATAAGGAGTGAGCTAGTTACGACGATGGTAGGATTTGCATCACTTCTCGATTGAGGATAAGATGTGAAAACTAGCTTGTGGTGGTTTGAGAAGACTTGAACAAGGGTGTTCAGTACATGGCTTCACTTCCTCGTACTAATAATTGATTACCTAACATTTCTTGATAGTTGACATAGAACTTTTTGTGACTTAGTCTTTGTGTTCCACCAAGACTCTGAGTTCTTACCCTCTCCATTTGGGTCTTTACACTTCCAATTTCTGACAAAAAATCGGGATTCTCCTATTCCATGCGTTGGCATCTTCAGTCTGCTCCTACAAATTGTTCCAGATCAAATTTCAAAGAACTCAGTGGAACAGATGGATTATAAGCCTTTTATGGATCTCTGCACTGCCATACTTTTCCGGGTATTTGCATCAGGTGGCTGGTGTTGGCACTGCTGTGCTTACTTGAGCTACTCCTGGAAGAGCTACCTCTGGAAGCGATTCCTTACTTAAAAACATTAACGCTTCTGGATTTTTTTATTGTCTAGGATGGTCTTGAGAAATACTCCCTCTGTTTCATTTTATGTCATTTTAGAGAAAAAGTTAAAATAAGTCTTGATACACAGAGTCATGTTTCTTTTTCAATTTTCAAGAGGTATTTAGTATGCTCAAGTGCTTTACTAATATTTTAACATTTTCCAATGATGTTTCTAAATTCTTGTGAAAAATACTAAAACAACATATAAAGCGCAACGGAGGGAGTATTACATTTGTCATATAGCATCTGTTCTAACTGACCTTGTGTTTTGCAATCTCTTTCTGTTCCAAGCTATTTAGTGATATAGACTAGATTCTGGTAGCGAAGTAACATCCTTAAGCGAGCATATAGCCTCTTTTGGGCTTGCTTGTAGCATAACCTTTTAGGCCTTTACTTTTTATGCAATAGCTTTTATTTCTGCCAGGCATACTTAGTATAATCATATGCGAAAAATGTAATTTATACACTCATTTGACCAGACTCTATACAGGACATCAGTTCTCATCAGAATTCCTTTTATGAACCTGGGATGAAATTGAAAACTTCCAGCTTTATTTCTATCTGAAAATTAATTTTTCCAACTTTTTTATTCATTGTAACAAAGTGATATTATGGTACTCTGGAGAGTCGAGTCTGTGGACCCTTTGATAAAAAATCCTATCATTTTTGATTGAAAACATGTCTACGATCTTTCTGCATATTTCTTCCAACATCTCAAGCATCACAAACCCTACAAATGAGCTGTGAATTTATTTAGCACAAATAGTTTTGAATGGTCCTCTGCCATATTCAATTCTGCAACTACTAAGGCTTCAGAAGTCGGAATTTCTAAACCTTTACAAACTTTAAGTTTTTGCAGTTTTGACCTGCCAGCTGAATTTATCTCTTTCGTAGAACAATTGACAAATCTTGTGGTGAGTTTCGACGCAATATATTATAACTTGGATAAAGTGTTATTATGAGTGAAGAAGATCAGAAGGCACTATTGTGGAATACTTTGGACTTGATAAACTAGGCAATTGGACTCTATGGAAGTAAAAGTCTTTGTCCTTGGTCTCTCCGTGTCTAACTATCAGAATGAGATATTCCCTTGATCAAGGGTTTAAAATAAACTACTCTGGTATCTTTGGGACTAGGTTCTTACACATTTGTTTCTTGAATGCCTGATATTGATCAGTGTGCTGAATTAAGCTCAATATTTCTCTGATGAGCCTTGATGATTGCCTTTATTGACACTCGTATTTTTAATCCCACAGAGATCACATGAATTCTATTGAAGGTCTGCCTTTTCACGAAATCTTGTGCTTTAAAGACGTTCGCAAGCTTCAAATAGTAAGTTTATTTGTTATACTGTTTTAGCATGCATTGGCTTTCATAAAACAGCTTTACAGTAATGAGCACTCTTTTCAAGTTGTTGGAGAGAATTAAATCTCAGGGGTTGTGTGCGCTTATTGTCGTTGTGCATGTACACATACTCTTTTGTCCTGACAATTATGTTAGCCATATGAATGAGAACTGGAAAAAATGCTTATCACTGTTGCAGTGCTTGCATTCTAGACCAGGGCAAAAAATACGGGATGTTTTTTTTTCCTCTGTTTTAGGTAACAGTTGGTGTGTCTTTTTAAATTGTATAGATCCTTTAGTTGGTCATGGTTTTGTTTGAAATATTAACAACATGAGTGCACCAACTATTTGAAAATCTCAAAGCCAACTTCCGAATTTGTCTTAGGCGTTACTGGGAGATCCTCGAAAAAAGATTCAAGCCGATCTTTTGGAGTTCCACAAGTATATGCACTGTAGCTGTTGCTGGAACAGGGGTAGCAGACTGCTACCATCACTCCATGACACTACAATTTTGTGAGTAGTTTTCAACTATGTTAATTTGACTTTTCTCATCTGTTGTCATGGCAATGTTTGATTTGGCGTTCAGGATATGGTAATGATATATGAAACCAAATAACCCAACTTTTACCAAATTGACCAGTTCCTTGGCAAAAATAAAAAGTAGGCAAACTAGAGAAAAAGAGAGTTGAAGAATTACTTCCTCCCATCCAGACCAAATGTTACACTTGCTTTTAGGTGGTCTTAGAGGCGATACTTTGACCATGTTCTTCTTCATTTATACATGGCATATTTTTAACAGAAAATAAATTTTATGAAATATTTTTTCATAACAAATCTATCTATCTATATATATATATGTGTGTGTGTGTGTGTGTGTGTGTGTGTGAGTTGTCTTTTAAAAGTTCATACTTTAAATGATATTTACGGTCAGTTTTTAAAAATTGACTACCAAAAAGTGATGTAATCTTTGGATTGGATAGGAGGGAGTACTATAGTATGATTTTTTGATCATGTTGATTTGAAGCCATACCATGCTATCTGAATCTGAAGTCGTGACGAGGTCGTTTTTTTGGATATGTACCTGTGCTTGTGTCCGATTTAGAGTAACATACTATTCCTTGGTATATACTTCTCCGTTTTTTAGTTTTCTTGCTACTTCCCTTTTTGGATTTTTTTTCTTTCTGCTCACTTCTCTTTCTTGCCTTTTATGGTACCTTTTTAATGGCCTTTTTTACTCATCTGCCCCAATCAATTTAGTAGAATTACAACAATTGCCATTGTTCTATTAACCCCAACCCACAGCCCATAATACCCCATAACTTCACTCCATACCCCACTTGCTTTCACCTTTTACTCCATTCGATACCTACTAAAAGATTAAGTGAAGAAATAATTTTTCCCGCCCAAAACACTACAACCACTGAACATCACCCATATTTAATCACCTCCAACCATCTCCCTCCTCCGACCAACGCCATGCACTGACTTAAACCCTAATAAACCTTGACTCTAATATCCGGCGCCATCAATGACGGAAGTTTTGATTAAACCCAAACCATCCCAGACCACCGCGCACCATCTTCCGTAATCCAGACCACCAATCAACTTCTCTTCCCCTCCCCAATCCCTTTGTCATCATAACCGGCCATATTTGGTCGCATTGGTGGGTTTTTATGGTGGTGGCCTGGTGGGTGGTTTGCAGGTAGGCTCGCAGGTGGTGGTTTGATGCTAATGGTGGTTGTGGGTTGGTTCACAGGTGGTGGTTGTGGACTCGTGAGATGGTGCTATATGAGTTCGTTGGTGGTGATGGTGACTGAACTATAGGGTAAGGCCGATCGGCTTTCCTCGGTGATCCTGGATGGTGTTTATGGGGTTGAAGGTGGCCGCTCGTTGTGATAGTGGTACGTTTTGGGCGGGGTTGGTCTGTTGTGTTTGTGGGTAGGAAGGTAGGATGATGAGGTGAGATAAAATGATTGAATAGAAATGTAGAATGGTAAACCTGTTTATTTTTTTTTTATAAAAAACTACGTAAAACGAAATGGGAGAATAAAAAAAATAGAGGGAGTATTAGATGTTTGCATTGTATTGCCTTTTATTGACATTAGTTATTTCATGTCTTACACCTTTCGTTTTATATCTGTGCTGGTGCAGCTAACAGTTAGTGCCTTTTATTGTACCACAATTCTACTTTTCTCTTTTCTGACAGTATACTTTGTGCTCAGATGAGAACAACTTTTCTGTTTGGCGTATAAAAAGATCTTAGATGTTTGAAGATGTTCATAGTTGTGTTTAAATTAAACTGTGGATGAATGAATGCCTTGTTTGCCTCTTACTGCTTCTCCGAGAGAACTATTGTTATGGAATATTGGATTGCAGTTGTGAACTTTTGATTCATTAAATTCCTCTTCAATATAGTTATTACATGTTCCCGGTGATGTATTTTGTGAATCCTGAGAATTTGAAGTTTCTGCCTTCACTTTACTGAATACTGATTGTCACTTATAAACTGTCCTTTTTAGGTATACTCTAGCTCAAGAGCATGGTGACATCATTAACGTCCACGACTGGTACCAATCTTTTAAGGCTCTTATGGTAAATCCATCAGTCAAAGCAAGAAGTAAATCAAAGCGTCCCTCAACTCCTAAGAAAAGGAAACTCACTAATCATCCTCAAAGCGACAGTGAATCAGTTATCCAGTATCCTTTAAAATTCCAGTTTACATTGTGCATTACTTTATAGTATTCATTCTGTGTGCATACTTTTCCAGTTTTGACGGATCGATATTGTTTTCTTTTCAAGTAGAAATTCCTGGGAAGTTAAATGGATTATGTAGTGAGCGAGTTTAGTTTAAAATTTTCTAAAAGACAATTGCAATTTCCTACAAGTGGTTGCAAGACAAAATAAGTAGACATATGACTAAGAGTTCAAGAATATTTTACAACTTAAACCTACCTTTGAAATAGGTCATTGTGGATGATGAATTCGAGGCGCACGGAATTACTAGATAGTGGTTAAAAGTAACTTAAACCCCTTTCATATAGACTTTTTTTTTTTGAGTTCATTCTAGTCCAAATAGTGGTTGTTGCTGACTTTTAACAAATGCATTCGCTAAAAGGTGATCTACCTGTAGTAACATGTTTCGGAAAGGTTACTTTTGATATAGCCGTTAATCCTTTATTGCCCTAAAAAACGGAGACTGCGGTGTAAAAAATAAACTGTCTGCTTATCCTTAACTTTTCATCATAGAGCACGGTTCTGTACGGCGGTTTCAGAGCTGCAGATTACAGGATTGCTTCGGATGCCTAGCAAAAGACGCCCAGATTATGTGCAGAGAGTGGCTTTCGGGCTGTAACCAGTCATGAACGATGCATTGTGCTTTCGTGTTTATGCTTCTTTGACACACAAGTTATCATGCATGGAGCTAACTTATACCTAGTAATTTGCATAATTGGAGTGTACTATCCAGATTGTTGCTTTAGTTCATGGCAATTGGTAGATCACTTGGGACCCCACAAGGTTTGTTTTATCCCAAGTCTTCCTTACGATGGTCTTTCATTCAAGCGATCAAGACCGGCCCAAATTTGAATGTATTCATGGCAAGATGCAATTATGATGTTTGACCAGTCAAGTATAACAGTAATTTGTCTTTACGACGTGAAAATTTACGTTACCCCGAGGTTTGCTATTTTGCACAAAATACCTATTTTTGTAAAATCAAAAAAACTTTTAGTCATCATAACTCTTGTTTACGGTTCAGATTATGATGATTCATTTTTTTTTTAAATTGCTCGTGTTTTCAAGAACTACGAATTGAATAAAAAATTATCACGTTTGGAACTTGTGAGCATGAGATATGAGTATATGACCACTCCCAAGTTTTAATTTATTGAAATAGTGATTTTTGAAAAGACCAGGAACTTGAAAAAAAGAATTGTTATATTTTGAACTCTTAAGTATGAGTTATGGTTACTTCAAGTTTATTAGTCTGAAAAAATGGGTATTTTGTGCATGTGGCAAATCTTAGTGATACCACGTAAACTATGATAGAAATAGTATCCTGGAAATTGACCCCTCCCTAAGAACCATGGGTTCAAGATAATTAATTCCTTTGTTGAGATATGAAACTTCAAAAATTCAGTGAAGGTGGGCATATTCGTCTTTAATTAAGACGGGTCGGGTTGTCTATCACAAAAAAAGGAAATTGGGAGGGCAAGTGGAAAATCAAGTTGGTTTTCACTTGTGTCTTTGTGAGAGACAATCCGACCCGTCTTTATTCATTGAATGCAGATATTTCCATCTTCAATGTGTTTTGCTGATGAAACCTTAGCGAGTTAATAACAACCAGTATATTGTTAGTAATATTTTTTAGACGGAAATATTAGAGAATGCAACAATAATACCACGCGTATAACTCCATTTAAAATTTAATTATAAAATTATTATTAGTAATGTTTTATATTAAGGGGTATAAAAGAGAAGGTTCATCAACACTTTTACTTCTAATAAGAGTCTCGGTTTTATTGAAACACTATATTGTTAATGGAAAAATATTGTTGTTATATCATTATTATTCACTAAAGGCGCAATATAAACGTAATGACATTGGTAATACAATTACATAAAATATTTGTTGTAATAATAAGAGTAAATTACAAATAACTCCCTTATATGATCAACATTTTTCAAATAACTCTCTTTTATAAATTTTTATCCAAATAACTTTTGAAAACATGTTTTTATACATATCAATGCCTTGTCCGGAATTAGACTTATTTTAATAAAAGAAAACTTATCCTTCCTTAAAACATAATTCCTAGACCGATACTTTAGTTTCATAGCCACATATATGTTCCAAACCTCTCTCAAAAGATAATAAGCTAAGTTTATGTTTAATTCACTCGAATCATAAACACTCAAGTCTCAACTTTATAAGTTAGGTTTTTTAACTTAATGGACTATTTCGTGATTAAGGAAGTAGATAAGAGTTCAATATCTTATACAAGTGAAAAATGAATGAAAAAATTGAGTTTTTTGCTGAAAAATTCAAAATGTAAGTCTCATTTAAGAAAAGAAATATTGATTTGTTTAAAAACATGGTTTAAAAGAGAGTTATTTGGATAAAAAGTTATAAAAGGAAGTTATTTGAAAAAGGTTGATTATATAATGGAGTTGTTTGTAATTTACTCTAATAATAAATATACTTTTGCACGGTATATGTAGATTCTTATTTTTTAAGTTGTATATTATTAATAAATATTCAATTGATTTTTCGCATTTTGCATCGTTGTATAATGATTCGAGAAGAAGAAATTGAAATCGAGAAAGTAAAAAGTGACTAATGTTATGAAATGTGTACTACGATAAAAATGGAATGAATATTTTCACTTTTGCCTTAATAGCATCACCACAAGTCCGCAACCTTCAAAGACTTTCTTGATAAAATTAGATTTGGCGAGATAAACCCGAATTCAAAATACTGATTGTAATATCTGAATTGATATTCGATCTTAAAATCTGAAACGAGTTTAATAATAATCGAATGATTCTAGAACCTCAGTATTGATTATCTATTTATTAGGGTAAAGTGATTATAACTACCTTATATAATCCATTTTTTGAAACTTACTTCTTATATAATTTTTTTTTTCAAACTTACTCTCATAGAATGATACTCTGATCAAATATGGCTTCCATTTAATGATTTCCGAAAAAAAATGACAAGTTTGACCCTGACTTATGTAATATGATAGTCTTTTCAAAAGGGGAATTATGCCACTTAAAAATTTCTAAGCCATTCACTTTTGTGAGAGCATGTAATAGTTATAATTATATTAATTTAATCATGCCCTTACAAAATTGAGTGGCTAATCATGTCAATATCAGGTTGGGTCAAAATCGGGTCGGTTCGGGTTTGGGTCACTGATTACCGGGTCACGTGGGGTTATGGGTCGGTTTCGGTTTGCAAAATTCTCAAGTTCTATGGACCGGGTTCAGGTTGGGTCACTCGGGTTGAGTTAGATTTGCCAGTTCTAGGCAAGGAAAGAGTGAGTATATAAGATAAAATAATAAATTAAAGGTTGAGCACGGTCCAAAGCGTCGGCTAATCTGACTATCTCCAGGGCTGAGGGCTCTATTGCTGATTCGATTGATCATCGTAGCTTGCAAAAACTGGTGGTAAGCTAACCTTATTAATACGCAACTTCTTCTTACTTGATCAAGTAATTCACAACATTTATTATGCATCTACGCCTCTACTACTTGATAGTAATTCTTAGCTGAATCTAAATTGGAGTATAAGTTACATCACTCTGTGTTTTATGTTTTGATCTTCTTCTGCTTTAGTATTTCTGGCTTCTTTTTTTTCGGCGGCCGCTATCTTGGATGCTCATGGGTAGGGTTGAACTTGAGTCCCTTGGAATTTTACTCAAGTTGGAATTTCTGGGCTCCGGAGTAGTTGGGAAAGCATAATTCAACCAGGACCAAAATTTAAAGTATTGGGGAATTAGTTTGAGGGAAATATGGGGATGTAAATCATCTCCATGTATCCAGAATCTAGAACTTGGAAAATAACGCTAAGATGTAAATCATCTCCATGTTTATACATTCAACGTCATTATTTGTCATTTGCTGGTGTCTTGAAGCACTGGGTAATGTTGCTGACATGCTGCTGTCAATTTCTAATGCTACTACAGGCAGAATGTTTTCTGTAGTTGAAAGAAAACTTTGGTTTAGAAGAGTGTATATATATATATACACAGTATCTAATCTTGCTCCATAATTCTTGCTACATTAACTTTAAATCACATAAATATAGTCAGCCATGATAAATACAAGTATAAATATTGTGCACATGTGCAGGAGAAGGGAAAAGAGAGGAATTGGGATTAAGAATGGGATACGTTATCGTCATTTCTGTGCCAGTTATCTTGTTGTTTCTAATCATAGCTTTAGCTGCTTATCTTATTGGAAGAGCTCGAGGTCGGAGTTTAACGGGTAGAGCTCAATCGTATGGACCTCCTGCACCACCCTTCCAGGGTCCTCCACCATCTGTTGGGAAGGTATAGCCTTCCTTTTTTGTACTTGTAAATGTTAAAATCCAGTGTAAAAGGTGAACATAGATGTTTTCGTTGTGTAATTTCGTCACTACCTTATGTTATATGTACACAATAAAGGATCAAGGATGTATATCCTCTAAGTTAGTATGTTGTATGGTTCATTTGATTGTGCCAGAGATATTTGCTAACCAAAATTCGTATTCAAACCGTGTATAAATTTTTACGGAGGTACCATTCTGGTGAAACTCAGACTCTTTTTCTAGGTGTACCACCACTATATTGTTAGGCTTCTCACTTGTACCTAGGCTTCTCACTTGTACCAAGACATGATAAAACGGGTTCAGACTCGAATGACCTGATCCGAAAAGGCTGATCCAAACAATCCGAAAATGACTCGAACTTGCTTGCCCCAATATGACCGGAAACTCGAATTGACCCGACCCGACCCTTAGTTGACCCGGCTCGAGATGATCCAACCTGATAAGACATGACCCATAATTGATCAATTCAAAATGACTTCAAGTGACCCAAAAGTGCTTCACCATTAATCTGAAGTCGGCCCGACCGACATTGACCCATACCCGAAAGTGACCCGACTCGAATTGACCCGACAATAGGGCACCGGAAATTGAACTGAAACCCAAAATGAGCCGACCTGATCCGAAATATGTATCAGACACGAAATGACCCGACCCAAACTGATCTGGTCAAACACGACCCGATTGACCCGTTTTGCAAGATATCCTCTACCCGATTAAATTCATCTCATTTCAACTCTACCCATCTTAAACTCAATAGTTATTATTAATATTATTTATTATTTATATTCTTAATATTATTCCTAAATATTACTATTACTATTATTTTTACTATTACTATTCAGTTTAGCTCCATTAATATCAGTTTAGTTGAGCTTCATTCACTTAAATACATCTTAGCTCAACTCCATTCTGTACAGTTCAGTTCAGCTATTTTCAGCCAAAAAAACACAGCCGAAAAGAATAGATCCTTACTATAAGAGAGCAAATTTCGGTATAATCTTTACCATACTTTCTTAACTATACTTTACTTGTAATGTTGTATACATATTCTAATATAAAAAAGGAATAAAGCAACTCATACAATTCAACATTGTACCGTTATTTATCTAACATTCTCTGAAACCTGAGATCGATATCGTCCTCTGTTTTATAACAAGTTGAATTTGGCAGTTTGAGAAACAACGAATGGGCGGAGCTACGTCATGGTGTTTGAAGGTAGATGGTGATGTCAAAAGGCCGACGGTAAGGAGATAAGTTCTTATGGTCTAATGGAGGAATTATGGGGGTGTGGGTGCAAGGCTAAGAAATTGGGGCTAGTTGTTACAGCCATATTTCACACTTTTACTACTTGTATATGTGGCATTTTACGAGAGATCCATCACAAACAAGGTGAATTTGTGACATAGAAAGTGTGGTCAACAAGTCAAACGTGGTAGCTACAAAAATGGAATGTTGTACGCAAAAGAGAGGGAGAAAATCAATGTCGGATGTATAAGTCAAGTCCAATAAACAACTCAATACTCAATCAATAACTGCTACCTCAAAAATAGGAGCAGTAAAGAAAATGTAGGAGAGAAACTAGGGGAGACGTTATAGGACCTTAGTAAGGCTTGAGTACTATAAAGGCAAATGAAGCTAGACAAAGAGGGAGATCTCATTTCACAACACATTCACACCGTCATACTCAGAAAACTCAAGTTAATCATCCAAATCCTAACTATATGTTTGCATAACATTTGTATCCCATGTAAGTTCCGCCATAATTTTGTAGTTCCGCCAGAGCATACCTCGTAGTTGCGCTAGTATACTCCCTACAGACCTATAGTGCATTAATTGGCGGGATTCCGACTTCCCCACGGTTTTTCCCACATAGAGGTTTCCGCGTCACCATATTCGTGAGCCCTTGTTCTTGTACGTTACTTTCATTGTTATTTATGTCATTTTTTTCGTTTAGTTTTTATACAATCATAAATCACTTAGGGGGTGTTTGTTTCGTGCGTGGGTATGGATTTGGAATCCGGAATCATACCTGGGTGGTATCGGGTTGGAACTTGATTCCTCATACCTTATGTTTGGTTCAACTCCGAATGGTATGGGTTTAGAAATCAATCATGGCTAAAAATCTTGTAAATACAATATTTCAAATAATAATTTTTGGTATTATAGAATCATGTAACTAAAAATGTACTCATATAAATACATAAAAAGATTTCTTTTACAATATATGATAGTTTTTTCTTCACATTTGTTACTTTTAACTTCATACCCATGGGTATCAATCTCATACCCACCCCTCTCCTTGGGTATGAGAAACTCATACCTCATGGGTTTGAGTTATAGGTATGATACCTTCGGTTTTGCCAAACAAACACATGTATATGGATTTGACTCATTCCAAACCCATACCTTATACCTATATTGGGTGAACCAAACACCCCCTTATAAGTTAACCCTCATTTCAAGGCTAAAAAGAGTAAGTCAGTTTAGCCTCTCCATAAATGATACCATAAAATTAGTTTGGTCAATTTTTGGCTAAAACAATTTGGTACTCATCGTGGGGCAAAGTGATCGATTTCTATATCCAAACTATCATCGAGTCAAATCATTCACCATCGTGTCTACCAGAAATCTGCACACCTGGCCGCCAGGGTACCTCCGACTCTGCCATAGAATGAATGACGAGTACACGAACCACCAACATATTACCAGCAGGAGGCGGACTAGCCGAAATGCTCTGTGTCTAGTTCCTCTTCGTGTTCGTCCTTCGCTCCTTAGTTTGAGTTGTTTCCCTTCCTTCTTGCCAATCTTCGTCTTCTAATCCCTTGAGAATAATTAAATAGATTGAACTCCTTAGTGATTCGTGATAAAAGTTGAGAATGTTTAAGGCTTAGTGAGGTCTTATTACACATGGTTAAGGATAGTAAGTTTTGCCTTTGATTCCTAGTCTTATGGAGGTTTCATTCTCCTTGGGAGCTATCTAGAATAAGGCTTGTAAATTAAGGGAACTAGGATCTCATGATTATCTTGATTGATGATTCTATATGTTGGAACTTGAGAAGTCATAGGACTTTGTTTGGAGTATTGGTTAACTTAGATTAATTTTAGTTCTGATTCTTATGGATTTAGACTGTTGAATTTTGATGGGAGGTTTTAACCATAAACTTTTGGTTGTGTGGTTCATCTCTATTTGGTTAAGTTAGTGTTAACCATGAGAACAAGGAATATCTTCGCATAATTGCGTTGTGGATTGATTGTTGAGATTTGAGGAATATATGATCTTGATGTTGAGGTTTGGTTTACCCGTAGTGCCTTTGTAAAGGAAATACTTGAGGAATGTTTTAGTGCTTATTGTTTTAAAGGAAACTTTTTAGTTGAGGAAATTTAGACCATCGATAAGATTATAGAGTGGTTGAGCTATTAACCTCTAGTACTTGAATGTTGTGATTAGAAATTTGATGGGTCGGACTGCTAAGAGACCTTTGTCTCCATTAGATGGTAGTTTATGAATTCTAGCAGTATAATGTTGCTTCCATTTTCGAGGATTTCTAGTCAGAATATTGATGGATGGTAGTTTACTCTATGAACATTGTTGTTTTGAGGTGTAGATCAATTGTGTAATGCTTTAAATGAAAGTTATTCTAATCAATAATCTGAAAAAAAAAATAGTTTAGGAGTTTGACAACTTTGATTTTGACCACTTGGTGGCTTAATGTAAATAAATGTGATAATTATTACAATGGAAATAAGGAGGCTTAAGTTGCTTAAATAAGTCGTATTAGAAGTCTCGAGATGGTTAATCTCTTCTTCTAGTCCTTGAGAGAGTTCTGTAAAACTGTTAAATCTTTCATTCCATTTTCTTCTCTTGAGCATTTCCTTGGTTAAGGTTCGAAAACCTTTTTATTTATAATCTTTTTCCTCGATGTATTCTGTTTTATAAAAAGGTTTTGATTTCTATAACATTTGGGTATCTTATAAATTTTGAACAATTTGAGTTAGGGTTTAAAAACTTTAAGCCTTGCAAGAGATTTTACTTTAGTTCGTGTTTGAACTCGATTTTGTTTTGAAATGTCGAAAAACTTGTTTGGATATATATTTAAAACTATTCCAAATAATCTTTTTTGATACATTGAAAAAAACTTTCAGATGCTATATTGCATTAACATTTTGATTTGTCTTAAGATTTAAAGTGAATATTATACATTTTCTATCGGCTTTGATGTTGGTTGGTTGTCAGAACTAGTTATTGTAGACGTCTAATGACTTGTTCAGTACTTGCTCACATTTAGCTTTGAAGTTTGATTTTTCTAATGTTTCAATTTTGAGAAATGATTTAAAAATTATTTTGAGTATTTAGAAAAACAGTTATTTATCCTATAAGTCTTGTTTTATTCTTTCAAGTTTTCAGGATGAAATTTTCTTTTAGCGGGGGAGGTTGTAGCACCTGTCAATTTTTGTATTTGAATTTATATCCGTATTTCATTTCCAGTTACAGTTTAATTTTTAAGACTCGGAATTAGTTTCTTTTTCTTATTTGAAATTCTTAAATTCTTTTATAAATCGAATCTAACATTTAACAACTTCCCAACCCAGTTTATATATATATATATATATATATCTATATATAATATATATATATATATATATATATATATAGAGATAGGTTCTTGTGAGTCCACCATTTTTGTGAGTCCACGAGTCCTCATCCAAGCCTTTGGATGAAGGTGATGGAGGGACAAGATTAAAACAAGATGAAGGGATAAGATTAAAACAAAAATGAATGGACAAGATGAGAACAAGATGGAGGGACAAGATTAGATTAAAATGGGTGGGGTTTAATGAATTCCACCTACACTTACCTTCATATTGTAACAATAAGTTTTTGTAACTTCAACTTTTTATTAGTGTAACTTCAGTAACTACGAGAGTAACTTCAACCATTATTTGTGTAACTTCAAACTAAATTGTGATTTCGATACTATTAATTTGAATTTATGTAACTTTAAGACAACTTTATGTGATTTTAGCATTTTATGAGTGTAACTTCAGTCATTACGAGTGTAACTTCAAGCCTTATTTGTGTAACTTCAAGCTAAATTGTGATTCCGATTATATTAGTTTGAATTTATGTAACTTTAAGACAAGTTTATGAGATTTTAGCCTTTTATGAGGGTAACTTCAGTCATTACGAGTGTAACTTCAACCATTCTTTGTGTAACTTCAAACTAAATTGTGATTCCGATTATATTAATTTGAATTTATGTAACTTTAAGACAACTTTATGTGATTTTAGCCTTTTATGAGTGTAATTTTAGTCAATACGAGTGTAACTTCAACCATTATATGTGTAACTTCAAACTAAGATGTGTTATAAGCGTAACTTCAGTCTTTACGAGCGTAACTTCAGTCCTTGAAAAAGTCATTTCAGTCCTTAAACAGTGTTACTTCAGTCAGTGTTACTTCAGTCTTTTAACAGTGTTACTTCAGTCTTTTAACAGTGTTACTTCAGTCTTTTAACAGTGTTACTTCAGTCTTTTAACAGTGTTACTTCAGTATTTTAAGAGTCTTTTAACAGTTATTTTTTAAGAGTAAAAAAACAAGATCTAAAATTAAATAAAAAACATAAGAAATTTGAAAAATTAAAAACAGATGTAAAAAGAATATAACAAAAAAAAACAGATTTGGAAAAGTAAAATAACATAAAAAAAAGCAAGATATAATTAAAAAAAATAGATCTAGAAAGTAAAAATAACATAAAAGAACACTTTAACTAATAATGGTAACTTTAGCTAATAATGATGTAACTTCAACAAACACCAATAATAATAGTGTCACTTTTAGTACTTAATAGTGTTAATTCAGTACTTAATAGTGTCACTTCAGTACTTAATAAAAGTACTAACCACAAAAAAAAAACAAATGGTGATTTTTTAGATCTGAAAAACAAACATGAGAAATTTGGGAAAAAAAAACAAGATTTAAAAAAAAAAAGTAAATCTGAAAAATAGGACAAATAAACTCAACACAAAAAAATATAAAATATAATTCTGAAAAATTATAAAAAGTAGATAAAAATATAAAAAGGAGATAAAAAAACAAAAAAATGAGATAAAAAACAAAAAAACTGAAAAATATAAACAAAATAAATTAAAAACTAGATTAAAGAGTTGGTAGTGTAGCAAATCTGAAAAAAAATAAAAAAGGAGAAGAAGAGGGAGAGGGGCGGTGGCAGAGGAGGAGGGGCGCGTGGGATGGCGGCACAGGGGCGGCACATGGGAGGCGCAGGAGACGGCACATGGGAAGTGGCAGGGGAGGGTGGCGGTGGGGTTGAGACGGCGGGTGCTGGGTCGGCGGGAGGGGAGAAGCAGGGAGTGTTGCCGGTGTGTGAGGAGGGGTGGCGGCGGGTGAGTGGCGGTGGCTTGAGGGGCGTCGGATTGAGGGGTGTTGGTGGGTTTGGTTTTTTTTTTAGGGTTTTTTTATGAGATGATTTTAGAGGATTGTAGTGAGAGAAGGGAGGTAGAGAGAGAGTGGTTGAATCTGAAAATGAGAGAAATTGATGGATGAAAGGATATTTATATTAGGGTTTCAAAGAGAATGGATTGTGTGTGTCTCACAATCTTGACCCTCCGTTTTATTTTAATCCTAGGCCCTCATCTATTTGATTCAAGGGCTTGGATGAGGACTCATGGACTCACTCTTTTGGGATGGACTCTCTTGATCCTTTCTCTCTCTCTCTCTCTCTCTCTCTCTCTCTCTATATATATATATATATAGAGAGAGAGAGAGAGAGAAAGGATCAAGAGAGTCCATCCCAAAAGAGTGAGTTCATGAGTCCTCTTTGTGACCATTGGATGAGGGAGATGGATGGTTGAGATTGTTACTCCTAAATGGTCATTAATACCACTATCTCTCTACTTTTCACTAATTAATCACTAATCTACCCTAATTCAATATATAAGTTTTTTCTTCCAACTACTTCTCTCTCATCTCACACAATATCTATCCTCTCATCTCTCTCTAAAACCCTAATAAATTCAAAATCCCAAAATAATAACTCATCTTCCATTTCACCCAACTACCACAACCCAACCACCACCAACATCAACAACCGACACAAATCCTCCTGCCGCCTTACCCACGCCGCCGCCATCCTCTCTGTAGAGTCTATTGATCGAATACGAAAGAGGGGGGGTGAATTGAGTATTAAAAACTAGCCCCACTTTTTGATTTATAGGATATGTAATTAATTATTTGATCTTATGAATTAAAATCAACTAATTAATTAATCAAAGTAAGCGCGAATAACGAAATAACGAAAAGTAAAGAGATATGAGAGAGGCACACGATTTTTGAAGTGGTTCAGTTTCACACGTTGAAACCTACGTCCACTATTCTCGATTAATAATTTTTAGTACCTTTCTACGGATTACAAAAATTACCAACCCACTCGTATAATCAACACTATGATTATAACTCAAGGTGAGTATCGCTAAATACTCTATACTATCTTACGCTAATAAGAAAGTACAATATAACTCACACCAATTCCCGTTAAAGAATTGTAAGCTTATAATGATGTACTATTATCCAATAACGTATTTCACTCAAGCGATTGATAATAATTGATGCACGACTCTTTTAAAAACAAACTCTAAAAATAATAAATATTTGCTCAAAGGTTTGCTTTAAAACGATTTTGGAAAATCAACACAAGTAAAATAGATGCCGTGTGGTTGTTGTGTATTTCGTGTATGTCGTGTATTTCACAATTGATATGTGAAGGAGTATTTATAGTAGAAGAATTATAGTAGATCTAAAACCCTAGTATAATATTTAATAAAGATACTTATCTTTCCATAAAATAATATTTGCTATTTGCTTATCGTTTAGAAATATCTTTATCTCAAAATATTATTTGGTTTATCTTATAGAAATATATTTATCTTAATATCTCAAAATATTGTTGTAAAGATATAGTAGAATCCTAGATTAGGTAAACTAAGGAAACAAGCCTATGGAGGCCGAATCCTATAGCTCACGAAACCCTAGGAGCACGAATCCCTAGGTGGCACAAACTAGGTTTCACGAAACCCTAGATGGCTCAACCACTAGGTGGGCTAATTAGGTTAACAACAAATTGAGATAGAATATATTAGAAACCCTAGGTAGCATGACAACCCATAAGTTGTATTACTAACCAATAGAATCTCATAAATATATTCTCTATTAAAATAATTGATAAATATAAAAATAAAACTCTTTCACTTTTGAAAACATTTCAAAACATTTTATTTCCAAAATCATGCATCAATATTTTATCATTCAAAATCATAGGCTAAAGCTATAACTTTTGAACATAAAATCTCTCGAATGGAATAGTTACCGAATGACGACCTATACTATCTAATCTTCACAAAGATCTTCAGTATACGGATCATCTCTTCATCTTGATCACAAAGACCCTCCATCTCGAGTCTTGTGTAGATTTATGTAGATCTTGTTTGAAGCGATTTTCCTTAAAGTTATGCCTGGTTAGCTATAACTTCCATGTTCACTTCCAAAGTTATTCCTGAAGTTGTTATAACTTTGTCTCACAAACTTTATCAAAGTTATGCCTAACTTTGATCTTTCTTCTCATAATTGTTGCTAGCTATAATAAGACTAAAGCACACAATTACACGCATATGATATATCGAGTAAAACATATTATTACGTAAACACATGTCATTATCAAAACTATGAAATTGGTCCAACAAATTCCCCCTTTTTGATGATGACAAGTCTCATATGATTTCCTCAAGAGTTCTTCTTAACAATGTGACTAAGTATGGTTCCCCCTCAACAAAGCACTCCAAAGTTATAGCAACTTTGATCGCAAGAACAAAACAACTTAGCCAAAGTTATAGCTTGAGAGAATTTAAGAGATAACGAGTCTTGACAAGGAGCAAGCTTAAGCAAAGACTCAAATCATATCATTTCTTCCCCCTCTTGGCATCATGAAAAGACAAGAACAAAGACATGAAACGACTAGAATAACACATGTCAAGGCAAGAAATAGATATGCAAAATACGCAATATAACACGATATATATCAAGCAAAATAAAGTGCAAATGTTAATTAAAACTACAAACCACAAAAGATATTGTTAGTTGCCATTGGGCCGAATAGACAATTTCAAAATAAGCCAAATGGGCCGAATAGGATTAGTAGTTTAAGAGTTAAAACAACCAAGGATAGAAAAATCAAGGCATTTTGGGTTGACGGATTTTGTTAGGATCGACATACCGGGCCTAGTGCGGTACTCAAGAGTGGAAAGACGGTCAAGGCAATTTGATACATGAGAAGCTTGAGCGGTGAGGCAAACATCAAAGTTCCGAACTTTCAATGAAAGAGCCTCCGTTGCATCATAAATTGTACGCATTCCCTCACGCATCTCCGTCCCGCTCTTAACCAACGACCCGCCTTGGCTCACCAAGAATGTCATCCGATCCCTTTGCCGATACGCCTCTTGCTTACAATCGATAATATTTCGTTCCAACTTAGCAAGGCGATCATCCACACTATCCATCCAAGTCCTCATCTCATGACTCACACCCGACCCACCTTGGTCACAGGTTGAGCCCAAAGAACCCATGCCCACGGCTTGAACAACCGTGTCCAACACCGTCTCAATTTTCTTATCCTGCGCATCCAAGCGCTCCATAATACTTCCAATGAACATATCCAATTTGGATTCAATCACAGAAAAATCAGCCCCACCCGACTGCATACCAACCGTACCTCCCTTCACCAAAAACAACAACTCCGGACCATTAGCATCAAGCTTCATAAATTTCAAGAACGTATCACACATCTCATCTTTTACCGCGACCCCATAATTTTGCACATTAACAACTCCCTTTGACTCAAAAAGCCGAGACAACCACATGCCATACGGCAAGTCAAGAGTAGAGTAAAATTTGTCTTCGGTCACGGAGAAAGCGGTTTGTGAAATACGATTAAAAACAAGAGAAGGTAAATTAACCCGATTTCCTTCCAACCAATGCTTAACAACTAACATCTCATAGCAAGCAATTTTATCACGTCCGCCCCGTCGCGGAATCACAGTATTCCATAAAAAATTTAACAGAAATTTCAGTTTCGGAGAGACACTACCAGCCAACACGCAACTCGACACCGTCGCCCCAACATCAAAATACTTCTTTACCTCCAGCTTAGCCATGTCCGTCAGTTCCTCCCATGACGTACTCGGATTTATTTTGATTCCATCATCAGGAACCAAAAACAGAGTACAAAAGTCCGTCACGGAAAACGAAACTGCACGGCCATTTATGACGGCATGCAAGACTCCATTGTCTAAAGAAACAGAGGAAAAGAATTGAATTACCTCAATCGGATACACCGGACCCGAGAACTCAGCCACCGTTTCCCATTCTTGGAAATTCAAAAAATCAGAGAAGAATCCTAAAGCCCTATACTTGTCACACCAAGCCTTAGGATAGTACCGACCACCGTGTATGCCATATTGAGCAACCCGGTTCACCAATTTTCTTTCGTCTTTTGTAAGACGGAGTTTATCAATTCCCAAAGATGTTTCTTGCGGTGAGAAGTCACGGAAGGTGACCCGTGTGGTCTCCTCGGAAACCGCGTCCAAGATTTCGGTTGTGGCTTCTTCTTGGAGTCTTCCTTTCCCTTTGTTTAACCGTCTTCTCTTAGTACCCTCGAGACCCGCACCCGACTCGGTTTGGTTTGGGTTGGGTGAATGTTGTGTGGGAGGAGAAGAGGTATTTTTAGGCATGCTTGGCTTGGGGGTTTTCGGATTTGGGTTTTTGGCAATTTTTGATCTAGTGGAAGCCATTGTTGAAGGTTGAAGGTTGAAGGTTTGTGTGTTTGTTTGATATGGGTGCCGTGAGGTGGAAGAGGAAGTGGTAAAAATTGGTTGAGTAATTAAGATGGTAAAAGGTGATGGGTGATGGGTAATTATGATTGTGTAAGGGGTAGGTATTTCTTTTGTACTTGGCACATGGGTGTGCCGTCCAAATGTGTTCTTTCCTTTTTTTTTTTTTTTTTTTTCATTTGAGTTTGGGTAGGAAAAGAATATTGGGTGTTTATTTTTGTTGGGATATGGTAAGGATAGAGTTTTGGTAAATAACAAGATATGGTAAGGTTATTTTGTTTGAGAATTTCGGCTAGTATAGGATACTTGGGTAGAATTTGGCTCAATTTTGGAAAGTGAATAAGATAGGTTTTTGGCAAATATGTGGTTCATAATTCAATTTCCATAAAACACTTAATATGCAAGATACTCACGTAAAATATATTATATTAAACACAAATATACTAGCAATGAAATATGCGGACACAGTCATATAATCTCGTCTTAATCTAGCCAGTCACGCAGGTTCACAAAATAAATAAGATGAATTTAATTGCTACCGATTAAACCAATTTCCAACCGCAAAATCTCAAAACGTCTTCTCGCTAACGCCTTTGTTAAAATGTCAGCCCATTGAACATCAGTACTACAAAATTCGAGTTTAATGTTGCCCTTTTCTACATGGTCACGCAAAAAATGATGTCTAATGTCTATATGCTTAGTACGAGAATGCTGAGCTGGGTTCTTAGAAATAACAATAGCACTCGTATTATCACAGAAAACAGGCATACAACCAACATTAACACCATAATCACATAGTTGTTGCTTTAACCAAAGTAGTTGAGAACATACCAGTCCTGCAGCGATATATTCGGCTTCTGCAGTAGATAACGCAACCGAATTTTGCTTCTTTGAGCCCCAAGTTATTATGCAAGGTCCAACAAAAGTAGCGAATCCAGAGGTACTTTTCCTATCTAACGAACATCCCGCATAATCTGCGTCTGAATATCCTACTAGATTGAAATTACACTCAAGTGGATACCACAAATATAAATTAGATGTACCAATTAAATATCTCAAGATACGTTTAACTGCAATCATATGTGATTCCTTAGGACATGATTGAAATCTAGCGCAGACACATACACTGAACATAATGTCAGGTCTACTTGCAGTTAAATATAATAAAGAACCAATCATACCTCGATATGTAGTCTCATCTACGGACTTACCATTTTCGTCTAAGGTCAACTTTTTGTCAGTTACCATAGGCGTGTCCATTGGATGAGCGTTCTCCATACCAAATTTTCGGATTAGCTCCTTGACATATTTTTGTTGGTGAATCTTTATGCCTTCTTTGGTTTGTTGAATCTGCAGTCCTAGGAAGAATTTCAATTCTCCCATCATGCTCATTTCAAATTCTGAGGTCATAAGATCTGAAAAATACTGGCACAATTTATTGTTAGTAGAACCAAAAATAATATCGTCTACATAAATTTGAGCAACAAGTAAATCAGAACCCTCGGATTTTAGAAATAGGGGTTTGTCGACAGATCCTCTTTTAAAATTGTTTTGTAATAAAAATTTTGACAATCTGTCGTACCAAGCCCTAGGCGCTTGTTTCAAACCATATAAAGCTTTGTCGAGTTTAAAAACGTGGTTTTGAAACTTGCTATTCAAAAATCCAGGAGGTTGTTCAACAAAAACCTCTTCTTCCAAATAACTGTTAAGAAAGGCAGTCTTAACGTCCATTTGGAGTAATTTCATTCCTTTATGAGCTGCGAAGGCGATGAGCAAGCGAATAGCTTCAAGTCTTGCTACTGGAGCGAATGTCTCGTCATAATCAATCCCTTCTTGTTGATTATAACCTTGAACGACCAATCGAGCCTTGTTACAAACTATAACTCCTGAATCATCCAATTTATTTCTAAATACCCATCGAGTACCAATCACAGTTCGATTAGGAGGTCGTGGCACAAGGTGCCATACTTTATTGCGTTCAAACTGTTGAAGCTCCTCTTGCATAGCCACAATCCAGTCGGATTCTGCAAGAGCTTCCTTGATGTTGGTAGGCTCTATGGTAGACAGAAAAGAATAGAATGAACAAAAGTTATTTAGTGTTCGCCTCGTTTGAACTCCCTTATTCAAACTTCCTAGGATATAATCCATAGGATGAGAACTCTTATATTTCCATTTCTTAGAGTTCCTAGGCTCATCATCATCTGATGAACTCTCATTTTCCTCAAATGAATCAGAATCAAGATTGGTTCCCCCTGAGTTGGACTCTGGGGTTATAGCTGAAGTTGGTACAACTTCAGTTACACCATCTTGGTTCTGGTTCAAAGTTATAGCATCATCAGTTATAACTTCAGTTTCCTTTTCCTTGTTTTGAGCAGAGACATTCGTATCATCAACAATTGTCTCAGTTCTCTGTTCAAGGTCATTTGCGGATTTATCAAGTTCATCATTGATTCCTTCAATAATTTCTTCATTATTTTCTGGCACGTCATCTCTGGAGAGGCGAAAGTCTGGATCATTCATGTCCTCTTCTTCATTCTGTTCAACTTGTTCAAGCACACTATCTTCATCAAATACAACATGAACACTTTCTTATATGCACAAGGTTCTTTTGTTAAAAACTTTAAAAGCTTTACTATGATTAGAATAGCCAACAAACACAGCTTCGTCACTTCGTGGATCAAATTTGCTCAAATTACTTTTTCCATTGTTATGGACAAAACACTTACTCCCGAAGCAACGAAGGTGAGCTATATTGGGTTTTCTCCCTCTTAAAAGTTCATAGGGAGTCTTTTTGAGAATTGGTCTAATCATAGCTCTATTGTGCACATAGCATGCAGTACTAATGGCTTCTGCCCAAAAGCTCTTAGGAAGACCACTACACAAAAGCATAGTGCGGGCCATGTCCTCTAATGTTCTATTCATACGTTCCACGGCACCATTTTGTTGTGGGGTTCGTGGTGCAGAAAAGTTATGTCCTACACCATTCTCCTTACAATATTCTATAAAAGCTTGATTATCAAATTCGGTGCCATGATCCGTACGAATGGAAACTAAATTTTTATCATACTTGTTTTGGGCGAGCTTAATTAGTACCACAAACTCATCGAAAGTTTCATCTTTAGTAAATAGAAAGATAGGCCATACATACCTTGAGTAGTCGTCGACTAGGACGAATACGTACCTTGATCCACCGCGGCTTCTAACTTTCATAGGTCCACACAAATCCATGTGTACCAACTCAAGTGGACGCTCTGTACTTACTACTCGTTTCGGTTTGAAGGAAGATCTAACTTGTTTACAACGGGCACATGAGTCACACATCTTTTCTTGTTCGAATTTGATTGAGGGAAGACCCTCAACTAAATCCCAAGACTTAAGTTTCTTTAAAATCGTTGGACTGATGTGTGCGAACCTCTTGTGCCACAGGCATGAATCATCCACTGTGACTTTCATGCACGTAAAGGAACTTGTAGTGACTTTGTTTAAATCAATCATATACACGTTCCGTTTACGTAAGCCTTCTAAGATAACATTGCTAGTTCCTTCAACTATGATACGACAAACATTTGAATGAAAAACGACTTTGTTGCCTGTGTCACATAGTTGAGAGATACTTAGCAAGTTATGCTTAAGGCCATCTACCAGATAGTTATTGATAAGCATTGAGAAGAAGAATACCAATCTTACCCATTACCACCAATTATTTACCCTTCTTGTTGATCTCCAAGGGACCTTGCCACCATTGAAGGGTTCTAGTGAAAGAAATAAATTCTTGTTTCCAGTCATGTGTCTCGAACATCCACTGTCGAGATACCATAGATTGTTTTCTTTCACTATTACCTGCAAGAGAATCAAATACAGCTTTTAGGTACCCACGCTAAGTTGGGTCCTTTATGGTTAGTGACTCTATATATTTGATCCTTCCTAACCCATACCTGTTTGACAATTCTTTTCTTTTTAGGATAGGGTTTGCTAGGTTTATTATCTTGATTGTTGTTACGACGCACATTAGGTTTAAATGACTGCTTCTGATTCACATAAGGTTTAGATTTTGAAGGTACAGATGTGTAATCGAAAGCCATGTCATAAAACCATCTAAACTCATTATTTCTAACCTCATCACATTGAGGTTCAGATTCGGACTCATTAAGACTAGACGAGTCATGTTCTTTCACATAATCAGTTTGATTTTTGTTGTCGTTAACATATTTAACACAGTTATCTTTAACATGACCGTTGTGACCACAATAATTGCAAATCAGATATTCTGAAAGATTGACATACTTCTTTCTTCTGAAATCACGGTCAGAAGGAGTGGATTTGCACTTATCGTGGTCTCTACGACTATAGCATTCATGACCTAGACCTTTCTTCATGTTATTGTTAGACTGTTCGGTAAGGAAGTCTAAGACCTTTTGACTTCCTTCCCACTTATCATGAACTTTTCGTGCATGTAGGAGCAATTTCTTCAAAGACTGAATTTCTTTTTCACACAACGAATGATCTACATTCAAGTCTTTGGAAGGATTGTTCTTTTTGAAATTTTCACGAAAATCATTGAAACGTTTATTCAAGATAAGTTTCTCCTCATTATGTTGACTTTTGGCTTGGGAGAATTCAGCCTTCAAATCTTTCAATTGCTGAGAAAGAAAAGAGTTTACTTTCTCGTGATCAAGGATAACATCTTTCTTTGCCTTAGCTTCAGATTGTAAAAGCTCATTGACTTTCTTCAATTCTAAAGTTATAGCATCATTAGCTACAACTTTGGCTTGAAGATGCTTAATGTTGAGTTTTAACTCTGAGATTATAGCTTCATTAGCCATAACTTTAGACGCAAGAGCTTCTTTCTCAACATTTGTCTTGTCTGAAGTTATAGCTGAAGTTGCCATAACTTTAGACTTGAGCTTTTTAGCTTTGGCCTTAAGAAGTTGGTTTTCCTCAGCAATGTCAAGGATTTGTTCTTTAAGATCTTTCAATTCTAGACTCTACTCATGACAATGATCTAAGGCTTCTTCAAAATACTTAATTAAAGACTTCTTAGATAAATTCTTAACTTGCTTTTTAAGTTCAAGATGACTAACCTCTTCGTCATCTTCTGAATCTGGTTCTGAATCTGAGTTGCCAACAAGACACATCTCGGATTCGCTTTCATTGTCACTGTCATAAATTAGGTCAAGACTGACGTTGCTTAGACACAAGTTGGCGACTTCCTCTTCTTCTGATTCGTCGTCCTCTGTGTCGAGATCTCCCCAGCAATAAGCCATCATTACTTGCTTGAATTCCTTCTTGGTTTTGTCTCGTTGATTTTTTGTCTTTGATTTTCTTCCATGTGGGGCAGTCTTTGATCATGTGATCATTATCCCCACATTTGAAGCAACCACGACTTGAAAGAGACCCTTTTGACTCAATTGGCTTCTTGTAAGATTTGTTGGTGTTGTTGTTAAATGTTTTCCCTTGTGGTTTGTTAAAGAACTTTTTCTTAAAACGTCTAGCAAACAACACTGTTTCATCTTCAAGATCCGAATCTTGTCTTTCACTAGATTCGGCCTGTAAAGCCACCTTCTTTCTATTACTATCATTTGCCGCATCTTCATCAAGAGTAATCTCATGAGCCATTAGGGTTCCAAGTAGCTCTTGATAAGATAGGTTAGATAGATCTTTACATTCCTCAATTACCGTCACCTTAGGTCTCCATCGTTTAGATAGACTTCTAAGGATCTTTCTGGCAATTTCCTCGGAGTCAAAAGTTTTTCCAAGATTTTTCAATTCATTAATGATACTGGAGCAGCGAGTAGACATGCTGTCAAGCGATTCATTTTGTTCCATGGAGAACAATTCGTATTTTCGCATAAGTAGAGCTATGCGTTGCTTTTTGACAACAGTTGTCCCCTCATAAGCTAACTCAAGACCATCCCATATTTCCTTGGCCGTAGAACTAGATGAGAAACGATCAAATTCAGTATGGGTCATGCCGTTTTGCAACAGACTAATAGCCTTTGAATTTTTCTCAGCTTTCTTATAATCTGCCTCAACATAGTCATCTTCTTTCTTTTCGATGGAAGTGCCAGTGGCCGTTCCAAGCATGATCTTATTAGTACCATTCTTAATGATTAGCCAACACTCCCAATCGTTACCCTTTATGAAATGGGTCATCATATTTTTCCATAAACTGTAGTTCTTCCCATCGAATACGGGACACTTCAGATGTTTGGAATCCATTAAAAATAAAATTAAATGCAGCGGAAAATAAATAAAAATAAAAAGATAAATGGATCAGACTCCTTGCTGTAAGGCAATCAAGAGCACGAGGCTCTGATACCAATTGTAGAGTCTATTGATCGAATACGAAAGAGGGGGGGGGGGGGGGAATTGAGTATTAAAAACTAGCCCCACTTTTTTCGATTTATATGATATGTAATTAATTATTTGATCTTATGAATTAAAATCAACTAATTAATTAATCAAAGTAAGCGCGAATAACGAAATAACGAAAAGTAAAGAGATAAGAGAGAGGCACACGATTTTTGAAGTGGTTCAGTTTCACACGTTGACACCTACGTCCACTATTCTCGATTAATAATTTTTAGTACCTTTCTACGGATTACAAAAATTATCAACCCACTCGTATAATCAACACTATGATTATAACTCAAGGTGAGTATCGCTAAATACTCTATACTATCTTACGCTAATAAGAAAGTACAATATAACTCACACAAATTCCCGTTAAAGAATTGTAAGCTTATAATGATGTACTATTATCCAATACCGTATTTCACTCAAGCGATTGATAATAATTGATGCACAACTCTTTTAAAAACAAACTCTAAAAATAATAAATATTTGCTCAAAGGTTTGCTTTAAAACGATTTTGGAAAATCAACACAAATAAAATATGTAGCCGTGTGAATGTATGTGTATTTCGTGTATAGTCGTGTTAATTGCAATTTGTATGTGAAGGAGTATTTATAGTAGTAGAATCATAGTAGATCTAAAACCCTAGTATAATATTTAACAAAGATACTTATCTTTCCATAAAATAATATTTGCTTATCTTTTAGAAATATCTTTATCTCAAAATATTATTTGGTTTATCTTATAGAAATATATTTATCTTAATATCTCAAAATATTGTTGTAAAGATATAGTAGAATCCTAGATTAGGTAAACTAAGGAAACAACCTAGATTGGCCGAAATCCTCTAGCTCACGAAACCCTAGGAGGCACGCATCCCTAGGTGGCACAATACTAGGTTTCCACGAAACCCTAGATGGCTCCAACCCTAGGTGGGCTAATTAGGTTAACAACAAATTGAGATAGAATATATTAGAAACCCTAGGTAGCATGACAACCCATAAGTTGTATTACTAACCAATAGAATCTCATAAATATATTCTCTATTAAAACTTTTGATAAATATAAAAAATACTCTTTCACTTTTGAAAACATTTCAAAACATTTTATTTCCAAAATCATGCATCAATATTTTATCATCCAAAGTCATAGACTAAAGCTATAACTTTTGAACAGAAAATCTCTCGAATGGAATAGTTACCGAATGACGACCTATACTATCTAATCTTCACAAAGATCTTCAGTATACGGATCATCTCTTCATCTTGATCACAAAGACCCCCCATCTCGAGTCTTGTGTAGATTTATGTAGATCTTGTTTGAAGCGATTTTCCTTAAAGTTATGCCTGGTTAGCTATAACTTCCAAGTTCACTTCCAAAGTTATTCCTGAAGTTGGTATAACTTTGTCTCACAGACTTTATCAAAGTTATGCCTAACTTTGATCTTTCTTCTTATAATTGTCGCTAGCTATAATAAGACTAAAGCACACAATTACACGCATATGATATATCGAGTAAAACATATATTATTACATAAACACATGTCATTATCAAAACTATCAAATTGGTCCAACAATTTACACGGCCCGATATATCTTACGCTGTACAGCAAATCTGTCTCTACATGCATGACCCAAGAGAAGCCCACTTCAGTGCATTAAAACGCATCATCAGATATGTTCAAGGGACTTCCCACTATGGCCTTCACCTCACGCACTCTTCCATTAGCACTTTAACAGCTTATAGTGACGCTGATTGGGGAGGGTGTCCGGATACACGACGCTCAACATCTGGTTATTGCGTCTATCTAGGTGACAATCTCATCTCATGGTCCTCTAAAAGACAGGCCACTATCTCTCGTTCTAGTGCCGAAGCGGAATACCGTGGCGTCGCTAATGTTGTAGCCGAGTCCTGATGGCTACGGAATCTACTACTAGAGCTCGAATGTCCGTTATCCAAAGCCACGGTAGTATATTGTGACAACATAAGTGCCATCTATCTCTCCGGCAACCCCGTCAATCATCAACGTACCAAACACATTGAGATGGATATCCATTTTGTTCGGGAAAAAGTAGCACTTGGCCAAGTTCACGTCCTTCATGTACCGTCACGATATCAGTTCGCTGACATATTCACCAAGGGGTTGCCCAAAGCCCTCTTCGACGACTTCCGCTCCAGTCTCAGCATACGACCTCCTCCCGCTTCGACTGAGGGGGTGTATTAGAATATGTAAATATTCTTTGTTATTTTGTACATATTTGGTTATAATCTTCTCCTTATTTAGCTGATAGTCTCCATATGTCTAGGCTGAAATCTTGGCATTTGACCAGGATAATTGATTGTAATTGTATGTATATATAGACGTAAGAAGCAGGGATAATGCAAGCAATATAATTCTTTCAAAAATAATCATCATATTAACCGAATTAAAAAATAGGAATCAATGAGTATAACAATTAAGAAGGGGGAAAGTGGAGAGCACAAGAAGACAAAAAAAAAGAAAATAGAGGGAAAGAAGAAAAAGAATGAGAAAGAGGTGTTATTTTTGTTGTTTGTGTGTTGAGTTGGGCGGCGGACTCCGGCAAAAATGGTGGTGGGAAGAAAGTGAGTGATTGTGGTGGTTGGAGGTGGATGTGGTGGTTGGTGGACTGGTGGTGGTTGAAACGAAGGCAAGTATGATACATTATATTAACATGAAAATTAAATAAATCAAGGGCATTTTCGTCATAAAAGTACAAAAATTAGAATTTGGGAGCAATTTAAAAACTTTGCTAATATTTTAGGTGTAATTTTCAAACTTTTTTTTAAAAGAGAGTAAATTTGAAAAAGTGTAATATAAAAGGGAGTAATTGATCATTTTCTCTTTTAAGTAATCAAATGATTGTAGTCACAACGCTTAGTAAAACCCTAATTAACAATAATTGTTAAGTACAACCCTAATAATTTTAAAAAGAAAACATATTAATAATTACTTAAAATAAAATTACTCCATAAATTGGAGAATTATAATTCATTGTTCAAGTTTATTAGATTCGATTTTAGGTTAGATGTATATATAAGTTCATTTTAATATGTTTAGGAAAAAGAGGAATTATGTGTAGAAAAAGGGTTAGATAATAAAACTTTATGAAAAAAATATACGTGAAAGAGTAAATTGAAAAAGTAATTTCGTTAGAAACATTCTCCAAATATGAAGCAGCAAAACTTTCAATATTTCTCAACTCATTTACCACGTTTTATGGCACCAGCTAAACTAAAAATTATAGTACCAAACTCAGAGGTGACAATCGGGTCAGTTAGATCGGGCTTGGGACGGGTCAAGTCAGGGTTGGGTCATATCGGGCTGGCCTACCATTTCAGGTTGAGTCGGGTTCGGGTCGGGTCGAGTCATTTTGCGTTAACTGGTGGTGGATCGGCTCAGCCGCTCAGGTTGAGTTTAAGTCAGGTCATTTTCAGGCTGAGTTACTGTATTGCGTTAATTTAATTCAATTTTTGACCATTAAATTTAGATTTTTTAGCATTATTTGGTTTAATTACTTCATTATTAGATCACACGTATCAATCTAAGCACTCAATCACTTTCATTTTGATTAATATTAAGCTTAATAGTTATCGAGTCAATCTCGGGTCGGGTTCAGATTCATGTCACTGATCATCGGATCGTGTCGAATTATGGATCGTCATCAGGTCAATTTTAATTTGCAAAATTCTAAAAAATTATTCGGTTGATTTAGCGCGAGTTCAAATGGGGTCGGGTCAGATTTGTGAACTCTAATGTCTAAACTCAAATTTTGGATACCAAATTGATAGACGTTGGGAAAAGCAACACCTTGAAGCGCAGCTCTTCCCTCACTCCACATTCAAGCGTTGTTGTTCTTCACTGAAATCCACACACATTAACTTCTTCTGTTATAACCCTAAATTACATTCCACTAACTCACCGTTTTTCCCCAATTCAGTCTACTAACTTCAATCCCAGCTCAATTGTTCGTCTCTCCGCTTTGCAGGTCCCTCTTTCTTTCTTGATTAATCAACTCAATTAATCGATTAATTGATAACTGATTTGGGGTTTTGTGATTTTGATTTTGTGCTATTACTTCTGCAATTCTTTCACATTGATACATCATACATGCAATAATCGCAATTGAATTGTATTTTTAGGGTTCTTATGTCGTTGCTTAGTTAAAATTGAGAATAAATACCTTTATTCTTTAATTTTAGTTGTATAATTGCTCTACGAGTGTAATAACTGTGATTAATTAAGATAATCAATTAATTGATGAGTGATTAGGGTTTTTGTGATTTTCTGTTTTTAGGGTTCTTATGTTGCTGCTTAGTTTAGCTTTAATAAGCTGGGACTTTGACTTAGATATATTGTTGCTGATAGTACTTCCCTTCATTGGTCTATAAGATCATATCTAACACTATCGTAGTTTGGCCGTCTATAAGTGTTGAATTACCTGATTGCCTATTGAATAACCCCGATGTTTGGCCGTCTCTGTTGTGGATTTGAGGAGTGTGTTCTTTCTCTGCAGGCTGTTTGTGTCCTCATTAGCTGCATCGCAGATATTTGAATACTTCTTTTTTGGAAGGAGAACACGGAAATGGAGGACTGGGGTATGATTTTAATCACTAAATGTCTTTTTTTTTTACCTTCAAGGGTACGGAGCTTTTGATTCAAATTATCTACCCCTCTGTATCTCAGCAGTGTTCTGGCATCGTTTGGGGAATTATAGACCTTTTTCCCAATTTAGGACTTTCTCTTTATTATGTTGCAGTCAGTTCTGTGATCTTATCTTGTCTGTTTTCTCGAGCCAAGTAAATTATTTCTCTCCCCTTTGCTTCCATATTAGGCCAGCTATAAATAATTTGTTTACAAAACGGTCATGCTGCGTACTTCAGTTATGGATTCAATCTTTATTTTGAGTATAATTCTCATGCCAATTTGGTAGAAAAAAAAAGAATAAATTACTTTGAGCAGTTCAATTGTTCAAGTCTTTAGGAGATTATGCTAAATTTCTAAGCTATGGGCTTTGTTTTGCAAATTCAACTTTCTCGGGAATAATCTCTGCAATTGGCATGTAACAATTTAAGTAGGATTTTGCTTAGGCTGACATCTGTTGTCAAAAAGAATACTTCTCTATGATGTTGTGTCTGATTTCTGCACTCATAATGTATCCAGGTACGATGTAATAATCTTTATATGTGATAGCAATGTATACAATTAGTAGGCTTTTTTTTTTTGCTGTAGGCAGTGCAATCTTACCCTTAACAACCTCAAAAGGCTTCTCTCGAAGAAATTGAATACGTGATTTTGTCGGCAAGCAAGTTATTGTGAATATAATATTATTAATACTTCATCTCAAGCCATCTGTGTTAAGAATATAAATAGTTACATTGAGAAGCCATAATATATGTACAACTGTACAAGCTTCAAGGAAAATACGGGTTATCGGCCAATAGATTATCTATGTATTTTTTTAGACAAAAACAAGAAGTTGGATATTTGAAATGCAATATCAAAGATGCCTCATTTGGAGATTTAGTCAGGATCTGTGATGCCATGAGAATCAGTTGAGAATTGGAGAGGTTTATGCTGGATAATGATCTTTTGACGCAACTTACAAGGCAATGACAATTGGTTGACATAAAAAATATACCTTCCCTACATTGGTAGTTTCACTCAAGAATTCTTACCCCCATCATTGAGAGGCTATCTCCAGATAACCCCAAAATGAAATTTGCATCTAGAATTGCATTGAATGATGACCATGTCACATACATAAAAAGGAGCGTACGCGGTCTAGTGCTCCATTTGCTTTACTTTGCAACATAAAACCATTAAATAACGAGTCTTTAAATCCACTTGAAACAAAAAATATATTGGATAATAAATTAAAAAGTGTATTCGGTTTACTTCGCTTTGTGATTCACTCCATATTCCCGAACTAATGACTGATGAGTCTTTGGATGCGTTGGCAACAAAATATTGGATGACAATTCATAATATCTACAGTCTTTGGCGTATGTTCAGCTGTGCTATGGCTAACTAAAGATGATTATTTGCTGTTGATTAAGAGGATGAGCCAGTGGCACAGCTTCTCAAGAAGGAAGAACCTAGAAGCAGTTGGGATGATGAAGATCTTGATGACAATGATGTGAAGGAATCGTGGGATGATGAGGATGAACCTGAACCAGTATGTTTATAATGTCTATCTACGCCAATACTTTATGGAGTATGATTATATGGATTCTATATTATGATTTTCTGTAATATCTTATAATGCTTTCCAGGCACCTGCTCCTGTAAAAGTTCCTGAGAAGCCTGCCAAAAAGGCTGGAAATAAAGACGATGCTAAAAAAGGAAAAGAAGTGGCAGTAGCAATAGAAACAGAAGCACCATTGGATCCTATAGCTGAGAAACTGCGTCAGCAAAGGTTAGTTTCAATGTTGAAATGTTGATGCAATCTCCATGTAGTCATGTATCGTTAAGTGTAGAAATGAAATGCATCAATGTGAGGTGAGTATTCTGAGAACAGGGAGTTACTATATAGTTTCTTCTATGTAATATTATGGGGAAGAACTCCTTAGTTTCACCTTTGAGTTAAGATCTGGCTCTTTAGTTATATTCTCAGCTTTGGAGATATATATTAGCATCCACAGATGATAGTCCATATAAAAAATGCCTGCTAATGTAATGAAAATTTGCTTAGTAGGTATTCATTTTGCTCCAAACCTTGGCTTCAGCTTTATGTTAAGATACACTTTTATGGTAATTGGCCAAACAAATTGGCAATTGATGGAATGGAACTGGGTTACTGGCATAGCACCTGTTTGGTCGTTTCTTCTTATTCCTAGGTTCTAAAGAATGATACCTTTGCTCCTCTTGAGTTTAAGAGGGCCAGAACTCCAGAAGTGACCTGTCAATAAGTTCAGTACACATTTTTACCATACACATAGTTGAGAGATTATATTCCTGTTATTTTTAGGAGATTTCCTGTGTTATTAGAATTTTTTTTTGACATAAGCTTGCCAAGTTCATTCTATTCCCTTAGCGGCTGAGTGTTATACTATGAGATTTCTTCTCTTGGTTATTGGTGCCAGCTTGCTGATAACTCACGCTCATGCAGGCTAGTAGAAGAAGCGGACTATAAGTCCACAACTGAGCTGTTTGCTAAGAAGGGGGATGAAAAGACACTTGATAATTTCATACCCAAGTCTGAAAGTGATTTTGTAGAATATGCTGAAATGGTTTCTCATAAGCTTCGTCCGTATGAGGTCCGTTGATATTCGGCTACTTCTTTCCGTCGTTCATTCATATTCTTCCTTTATGTTGATTTATGCTGCACTGCCAGTTTTTCTAGTCAGCATCAATGTTTTATTCAATGCAGAAAAGTTTTCATTACATCAATTTGCTGAAGGCTGTGATGAGGCTGTCAATGTCTTCTTTAAAAGCTGCAGATGCGAAAGACGTTGCCTCCTCAGTTACGGCTATTGCAAATGAAAAGCTGAAGGCTGAGAAGGAGGCTAATGCGGGTAAAAAGAAAGCAGGTAAATCTTATGTAACGTCTGATTATTTA
This sequence comes from Heliosperma pusillum, assembly GCA_022085475.1. NCBI lineage: Eukaryota > Viridiplantae > Streptophyta > Magnoliopsida > Caryophyllales > Caryophyllaceae > Heliosperma > Heliosperma pusillum. The sequence goes on from JAIUZE010004260.1 coordinate 89,340, forward strand.
CGTCTATGCTCAATTAATGGAATCTCTGAACGAGATCTCTTACCAATACCTTTTGGTCTAAAAATGACTCAATGATTGCTTGGAGAATGTTTGGTGGCGAATCTTTAAATATCCGATTATGCATCAAATTACCTTCACATTGCTCCATACCTGTGGAATTTCCGATTATGCATCAAATTACCTTCACATTGCTCCATACCTGTGGAATTTGCTTTGAAGCTATCAAATTACCGAGCTTGTTTTTTCATATTTCATGATGTTCTCATGGTGAATTGATGCAAAATTTTGTTTGTTCCCTCCCAGGTGCAAAAAAGAAACAGCTTCATATTGACAAGCCTGACGATGACGTGGTGATTGCTGCCTATGATGATGCAGATGAGTTTGAATTTATGTGAGCACACCAATGAATGTACATCTTTTTGCATTTATGGAGAATGCTGTGATGAGCTTTCCTCTGTACCGTGATCCTTGAGGATATAACCACATTATAGTTGGGTTGAAGGCGGTGGAACATCGTCTGTTATACCATGTTGTCGGAAATATATTTCTGTATACTTTGTTAATCCCTGCAGAATACTGGGCTTTGAGATCAATATGATCACTGTAGTTAGTTTTTGTTTGGATTATTAGACTTTGCTTTTGCGGTCTACATACTGATTTCTCCACGAAAGACCAATGCTCTTTTGAAGGTGATTGACATGGAAATTGCTGTTAATTTTGGTGGTGGATTGTGATTGAACTCGGAAATATCTGTTGATTTTGTTCGCAGATAGTGACTTACACATTCTTGTTAGATTTACTTGGAAATCTCGGTTAATTTTGTTAGCATATTGTGATTACTCACTCGGAAATGTCAGTTAATTTTGTTTACAGTTACAGCTACCACATTCTTGTAAAATCGATGCTATCTGGCATATATATTGGTATTATTTGGGCGCAACTTGCTAATTGTTCTTCGTAGATATATTATTAGACTGTCTCTAGATTTATAATTACGTCTTAACCTAGACCAAAAGACATTAAAACACAGCAATTACGGCGGAGTGTGAAAAAACAAGACTGATTAGCAAGCAAATGACCGTTTAATCCCGCTACCGAGGAGTAATACGAACTTGGAGGGGATGCTTCATTACAGTAGAGAACTCTTCCTTCTCAGACAAATCTACATCATACCCATCTCCAACCTTCCATTCAAAGTTCCACACCAAATTAGCCACATAATATTCCAGATGAAGCATTGCCAAATGAATTCCGGGACATATCCGTCTACCCGCCCCAAAAGGTATCATCTTTATTACACGATTTCCTGTGACATCTAATTCTTCTTGACCCGTTACGAATCTCTCGGGTCTAAACTCCATCGGATCCTCCCATACATCTGGATCCCGACCCATCTCTGCAACTGTGAAATTTACTATTGCATTTCTAGGCACTGTGTACCCGCCCAACTCGGTCTCTTGGGTAACAGCGTGAGGTAGAAGAAAGTGAACAGGAGGGTGTCGTCTTAAACCCTCTAAAACAACGGCCTTCAGATACGTCAACTTTGGTAAATCATCTTCTTGAACTTCTGCTTTTTCTCCTATCAATTGTTTGATTTCTTCATAAATGGTGATTTGAATATTTGGGTACTTGACTATATTCGCCATAATCCACTGCAATGATGCGGCGGTAGTATCAGTTCCGGCATTGAAGAATTCTGAACAAGCTGTCACCATTTCTTGTTCAGTAAGCTTTCTTTTTGTGTTATCATTCTCCAAGAGCTCTAATGTCATCAAAGAATCGACATAAGACGGGACATCCTCAGTAGCTTGGTCATCGTCAACTGTCTTACATTCCTTCTGCAGGTGTTTTCGAGCTCTGATATGAGGAATCAGTACTTGTTCTTGCCTTCTCCTTAGGTCAAAGAGCTCATTCCAACGAGAGCGAAGCAAAATCTTAGTCACTGATGGCCATACATTGAGTATTTGGAAACGGCTAAGTGACGTTAAATGACGATGTTGCAAGGCTTCAATGTCTCTGACCTCAGATTCCTCGAGTTTCTGACCGAAACACATGTAAACAAGCAAGCCAAATATCGCGTGATGAAAGTGATTCACCACCTTGATGGTGGGACCGTCACAGTCCGCATCAGCACTGAGGTTCCTGAGGAGGGTGTGTAGGACCCACCTACGACCGTGGGAGAAGTCCTTGGCTCGAGCAGGGTGAAGAATCTGACAAGTCAGGTTCCTGCGCAAGATGCGCCAAGTGGGCCCATACCCAGCTGAAGTGATATTATGCTGGTTGCTGGTGAGAATCTTGTTTGTAGGGAGAGCATTGGGCCGGTCTGCGAAAATGGCACCGTTCTGAACCAGGGCTTCATGGGCTAAATCCTGGCTACAAACGAAGATGAACGGCTGAGCCGCTATTCTTATGGTGACAATTGGGCCGAATTTAGACCGGATCTTTCTAAGGGATGACTCTAGTTCTACGGTAGACTTTCGGAGCCATGAAACCGTGCTGATTATAGGCACGGTTCGAGGCCCTGGAGGTAATTTCAGGTTGAGATTTGAATTGGGTTTCAAAGACAGTAGAACTTTGAGCAGAGTTGCTATGATTACTGTCAAAATGATCATAAGCCATAAATTCATGGTTAAAACTTGAAAACTTGTGTCAATGATGTTTGTACTCCCACCTTAAAAAAAATAAAACATCATAATTTGGTTGTGTTAATTAATAATTCATAAAACATTCATCATTGATGATGTGGGGATGTATTTGTAATAAATAGTATACGACTAGATTGAGCAAAGACTAATTAAAGGTTTCTTTCCCTTTTAGGCTACCTTCACCTTTGTCCATCCTTAATAGTAAAAACTTTTTTGATTGATACCTCAAGACCACCCTATATTTATAATGTAGCGATGCTGTTAAATTACGAGTGTATTAAGAGCTTAGTATGATATTACGCGACTGAATGTTCAACTAACATCACTTCTGGTTTAATATGCATGATAATTTGTTTGGAAGTTGGAACTCCCTCCGAAATGTAGGATCTGCCAATATTTTTATTGATTTTCAATAATTCACATGACCAACATGATTGATATGGTTTCTGTAGGAAGGGGAATTTCTTCATCTCTTTTTAACAATCATTAGGGTTTATATACATACAATTAAACTAACACAGTTAACACTTTACTTCAGACATTGAATGTTATAGGTGGTACAATGAATATCGCTACAAGTAAGTGTACATGAACAAAATTAGAACGAGTGAGTTATATTTTAATCAAATACTCCATATAATGAGTTCATAGAAAGGGATCGGAAGTACATATTAGAACAACAGGATAACATTTCCCCTTAAGATCGTTAACATTGATCCTTATTCACTCACATGTTAAAACACGGAAATACAATCTCCGAATGACTATCTAGTAAATCTTGGAGAAATGCGAGCGTGAAGCGGATTCTTCATAACAATGGTAAACTCTTGCTTCTCAGACAAACCCACTTCATGTCCTTGAACACCAATCCATTCAAATTCCAAACCAAATTAGCAACAAAATACTCCAAATGTAGCAAAGCCAATCCTAATCCAGGACATATCCTCCTTCCGACACCAAAAGGCATCATCTTTATTTCCCGACTTCCTGTTAAATCAAACTCGTCCTGACCCGACATAAACCTCTCGGGTTTGAACTCCATCGGTTCCTCCCACAAAACCGGATCCCAGCCCATCTCATGCATCGCGAAATGCACAACAGCGTTTTTAGGCACAATGTACCCACCCAACTCCACGTCTTTGGTCACGGCATGAGGCAAGAGAGAGTGACCCGGTGGGTGTCGTCTTAGCCCCTCCAACACCACTGCCTTAAGATAGCTCATCTTCCACAAATCATCTTCTTTGACTTCCTCAGCTTGGTTCCCTATCACGCCTTTAATTTCTTCGAAAACTCTGTTTTGAATTTTCGGGTTCCTAACCAGGTTCGCCATAATCCATTGCAATGTTGTTGCAGTAGTATCAGTTCCTCCGTTCAGGAACTCGGAACAAGCCGTCACCAATTCTTCTTCATTCAGTTTCCTATTCCCTTCATCCGGGATTTTCAATTTCATTAAAGTATCGACATAACAAGTAATCAAACTCGACTTTTCCTTTTCATTTTGAAGCTTTTTCCGTGCTGCGATGTGAGTAAGCAACACTTCTTTCTGTTCCTTCTTCAACTCAAAAAACTCATCCCAACGTCCTTTAAGCAAAATTCTAGTTAACCAAGGTATAAAATTAAGAATCCGAAACCGAGTCAACAGCAACATTAACAGCCCTTGTTGAACTCTCTGAATCTCTTTGATATGGGATTCATCCAATTTATCCCCAAAACACATAACCACAAGCAAACCAAACATCGCAAACCGAAAATGATCAATCACCTGTACAACACCATTTCCGGATTCTGCGTTCGCCTTAAGGCCATTAACAAGGATATCTTCCAAAATCCAATTTCGAGCGAAAGAGAATTGCTTAATTCTAGAAGAAGTAAGCATCATAGAAGTCAGATTACGTCGAAGAAGGCGCCAATACGGACCATAACTCGAAAAGGTTATGTTACGCTGGTTATTAGTAAGTTAGTAACGATCTTTAGTATAGGGAGCAGTTTTGGCCGGTCAGCAAAAACGGGTCCGTTTTGAATCAGGGCCTGGTGGGCTAATTCATGGTTGAAAATATAGATAACCGGCTGAGCCGGGTTACTTGATACAGTGACAATCGGGCCAAATTTGTTACGTAGTGAACGTAGAGCTGACTCTATTTGTAAAGTTGTTTTACGAAGCCACAATATTGGCGTGATCACCGGAAAGTACATGGGTCCTGGAGGCCATTTCGATTTAGTTTCCGGTTTGGAGAAAGATGAGTATGCAGTGATTAAGAGTCCTATGAATGCTGTAATGCTGATCAGCAGCCATAGCTCCATGGTGTAGAAATAGTGTGGTTAACTGAATGTTTTATGTAATAATAAGTTCGAGCATTATTACGACTTATTATATATTAGGAGTCTGCAGGATATACTTGATTGAATGTGTGGTGATGACATTTTCCATTCCTAAGGCTGTTGTGAAGTTGTGAATGCTGAAAAGTAAGTACGTCGTCTAGTTTTCGACAACTAGCTGTTACTGGAACAGTGGAATACTGGGGGCCGTCCGTAGATATTTAGCTCGAACGAATGTGTGGCGATGACATTTTCCATTTCTAAGTCTGTTGTGAACTTGTGAATGCTGAAAAGTACGGACGTCGTCTAGTTTTCCACAGTTTGCTGTTACTGGAATACTTTGAGTGGGAGTGGGGAATGCTGAAAAAGCAAGGGGTTTTTCTAGTATTCCACAGCTAGCTGTTACTGGAATACTTGGGTGGGGGGTGGGGCGCTATTTAGTGGTGGAGCTAGGGGGGGGCTAGCAGGGGCGGTCGCCCCCCATGACGGTTGAAATTTTCGAAGTTTCTAGTGAAATTTTTCGAAATTTTTTAAAAGTACCTTATGAAAATAGTCGTTCGCCCCCCCTAAAATTTTTCGCCCCCCCTAAATTCAAATCCTGGCTCCGCCCGCTATGTTACTCAGACACGCAGATCACGTGTCAGCGTGTCTTACACGAAAATTTTTAAAATTTTCGGACACGCGGACCAACAGTCAGTCAACGATGTATCTTAACCAACATAATGGACACACCACGACATGTCAAATATGGTTTGCAAGTTTACCTTTGATTAATATATATCCTCCACAAATATAAAAAATCTACCTTCCTAATATAAAAAGTAAACAAACAAATAAAACACCCTTATATGAAACAACAAGTCTCACTTGTGACGGATCGCCCCGTCACAAATGAGAATTTGGGTAAGCAAAACGAAAGGAGTACCAGCTAACACATGATTGGAACGAGCTAGGCTATAGACATTACGTGACTGAATGAGTGAATGTTCTACTATAACCACCTCCTGTTTAATATGCATGATATTTTGTTTTAACTCTTCGGAAATTTAGGATCAGCCAATTTTTTATTGATTTTCGTCAAACCTACTATACATTTGAGTTTATATATATTTATTCCGAGCTTATATGTAATGTTTTTGATCCGAGTTATATTGAAATTTTTTGAACTAAATGTGTAAGTTAAAGAACTCAGTAACATTGTAAAAAAGCTCATTATCCTTACAAAAATACTCGAAAGCTTCATTCTAAAGCTTAAACGTTATCCTACCAGTTGTAATACATTAGATGTATGGTCTATGAACTCTATGAACTGTAGTTTTGTGAGTAGAGGAATTTCCTCTTCTCGTATTCACAATCATTGAGGTTTTTATATACGTACATAAAATTTCATCATAGTGAGGCATTACCCGGTGCACACCAAAGATAGCGACTACGGTCCCCAATCCCCGACCCCGTCACCAAAAAAAAAAAATCAACATAGTGCATCGAATACCAATCTTCCTAACTTTTTTTTACACTTAAACACTTTACTCAAGAGTTAAGACATTGAATGTTAACCCCTACAATCAATATCGCTACAAGCCTACAAGTGTTTCATTGAGCTAAATTATATGCATATTACAACAAGGATAATATTTCCCCTTAACATCAATTACGTTACCCTTTTCGAAGATTCGTAACCACATCACGATAAGGGTTCTGATATACACAACCTTATTAACGTATTTAAAACACTGAATTACATTTCAAAATGACTATCTAGTAAATCTTGGAGAAATGCGGGCATGAAGCGGATTCTTCATAACAATGGTAAACTCTTGTTTCTCAGATAAATCCACTTCATGTCCTTCAACACCAATCCATTCAAATTTCCAAATCAAATTAGCAACAAAATACTCCAAATGAAGCAAAGCCAATCCTAATCCAGGACAAATCCTCCTTCCGACACCAAAAGGCATCATCTTTATTTCTCGACTTCCTGTTATATCAAACTCGTCCTGACCCGACATAAATCTCTCGGGTTTAAACTCCATCGGATCCTCCCACAAAACCGGGTCCCAACCCATTTCAGCCACTGCAAAATTGACAACAGCATTTTTAGGCACAATGTGCCCACCCAACTCCACGTCTTTGGTCACGGCGTGTGGCAGGAGAAAGTGACCAGGTGGGTGTCGTCTTAGCCCCTCCAACACCACCGCCTTAAGATACCTCATATTCGATAAATCATCTTCTGTGACTTCCTCAGTTCGGTCTCCCATCACGCCTTTAATTTCTTTAAAAACCCTGTTTTGAATTTTCGGGTTCTTAACAAGGTTCGCCATAATCCATTGCAGTGTTGTTGCAGTAGTATCAGTTCCTGCATTCAGGAACTCGGAACACGCAGCCACCAATTCTTCTTCACTCAATTTTCTGTTCCCTTCTTCCGGGATTTCTAATTTCATCAAAGTATCAACATAACAAGTAATCAAACCCGACTTTTCTAATTCATTTTGCATTTTTTTCCGTGCTGCGATGTGTGTAAGTAACACATCCGCCTGTTCCTTCCTTAACTTAAAGAACTCATCCCAGCGTCCCTTTAGCAAAATTCTTGTTAACCAAGGCTTTAAATTAAGAATCCGAAATCGAGTCAACAACAATATCAACAACCCTTGTTGAACTCTCTCAATCTCCTTAATTTGGGACTCATCCAATTTATCCCCAAAGCACATAACCACCAGCAAACCAAACATCGCAAACCGAAAATGATCAATCACCTGCACAACACCATTTCCTGATTCTGAGCTCCCCTTAAGTCCGCTAACAAGGATATCCTCCAAAACCCACTTACGAGCGAAAGAGAAATCCTTAATTCTAGAAGAAGTAAGCATCATAGAAGTCAAATTGCGCCGAAGAAGCCGCCAAAATGGACCATAACTCGAAAAGGTTATGTTATGCTGGTTACTACTAACGATCTTAACTATAGGGAGCGGCTTAGGACGGTCAGCGAAAATGGCCCCGTTTTGGACAAGGGCCTGGTGGGCTAATTCATGGTTGAAAATATAAATAAGCGGACGAACTGGGTTACTCGATATGGTGACAATCGGGCCGAACTTGTCGCGCAGGGAACGTAGAGTTGACTCGGCTTGTAACGATAATGTTTTCCGAAGCCACGATATTTGGGTGATCATTGGAAGGTAGATTGGTCCAGGAGGCCATTTCGATTTGGGTTTGGACTTTGAGAGTGTTGAGTATGCAGTGATTAAGAGTCCTACGAATGCTGTAATGATGATCAGTAGCCATAGCTCCATGGTATTTTGTGTGGTTTTCTGAATGTTTTATTAAGACTGTAAGAGTATGCAGGAAATACTTGGACGAAATGTGTGGGTGATGATGACATTTTCCTTACTTTGTTGTGATAAAATACTTGTGAATGATGAAAAGTAAGAATGTCGTCTACTTTTCCACCACTAACTGCTACTGGGGCCGGTAGCAGATATTTAGCTAGAAGAAAGGCCCCCTATTTTTTAGACCTGTCAAATGGGTCGGGCTGTGATCGCTCTTGATTCCTCGGAATTTTTCTCATTCTTTTCCGGTTTAGAGAAAGAAAGCTAGTAGACGGAACAACTACATAAGCGTGACTTACCTACCGTTAAGATATGTGTGAAGACTAGTTGGTTTGATCGTTTCACAACCATCAACCACTTCAAAACAGACACAACTGAGTACGGAGTACAACATTTAATATAATGAGGATTACCGAGACGACTATTAACTCTAAAACAAAGACGGGTTAAAGAGCTAGTTTGCTGTAATTATATAACTGGAGCAAAGGCTTGAAGGTGAAAAAACATACTCCCTCCATCCCAATCAATTATTGTCCTTTCATTTTGTCAGAAAGATCAAGGAAATAGTGAGGGACTATTTGTGGTTCCACTTAGTGGATGACAAGTGGACAATAGTCTCATTGGCTGATCAAATTACTTATAGACAACCTTCTTATAATAGAAAGGACAATTGAGACACCCTAAAAAGAAATTGGACAACAATTGACTGAGACGGAGGGAGTATATATGGATAAATAGAAAAAGACATTGCTCATTTTTTGCTTATAGACAACGAGATTAGGAAAATTATTTGAGACAAGCCACAAGCTAATGCTACACTAGAAAAATTATGCATTACTATTAAGAATATTATCTAAAGATATTCTAGTATCTTATTGTGATTATAATTGTAGACATAAATATTGTATATTATGTTAGGTTGATTTTGTTTCCTATTCTTTAGAGATATATTACGGCTATTATGCTCTATTAGGTTAGAGTTTTGATTCTATGTAACTAGTATATAAACCAATGCTTGTTCTTTTTGTTAATTATGCAATTCTAATACAATCAAAACCCTTCTCATAATTCTAATATGGTATCAGAGACTCGTGCTCTTGATAAAGGCAAACGCCTTAAGAGTTGATCCTCTTCCGCTGCAACCACTCACCACCCTTCTTCCACCTCTTAAGAATTGCATCAAACCATCAAACCTACCCTTTTGATCACCACCAAATTATGACCGTAACCGACTCGACCACCACTAAAATTCAGGCAAAACCCTCGCTAAAGTTTGACCACCCTCATAAATTTTGTTGCCTACGCAACACCCTTATAAACTTTATCGTCTCGGCGACCATATTCAAAACCTGGTCTCCACTCATTTCGCTTATTTTCATATTTCTCAAAAAAAAAAAAAAAAAAGGCCACCAGACACCGTCCAATCGAGTTGTTCCTGTCGACATCGCAACCTTGCTCCCTACCTTCACCGGCTCCTTTCCAGGACTTCACTCACACACCACTACTACTCTTCTGCTCTCCTCTCCTTGCTCCTCCAACGAACGAAGCACAGTCACCTCCAAACCTCGATGTCGCGCATACATCAAACCCCATAGCATCATGTCTCCATTCAACTTCCGACCCTACCTATCACCGGCCACTTCATGGGTCCCACTTTAATCAATTAAGCATCAAGACCGGACTTTCCGTTCCGCCGTCCGTCTTGCGGGGGAATATTGAGAATATTATCTAAAGATATTCTAGTATCTTATTGTGATCATAATTGTAGACATAAATATTGTATATTATATTAGGTTGATTTTGTTTCCTATTCTTTAGAGATATATCACGGCTATTATGCTCTATTAGGTTAGAGTTTTGATTCTATGTAGCTAGTATATAAACCTATGCTTGTACTCTTTGTTAATTATGCAATTCTAATACAATCAAAACCCTTCTCATAACTCTAATAATTACGACTAGAGCTACAAGTCTGACTTGACCTGAGCCTGAGCAAACTCGACATGGCAGGACCTGAAAATGTTGGAAACCAAAACCGAACCGAAAGCTGACATGACCCGAAAGATCTCCTGAAGTTCAACCGAAAGCTAACCCGATCCAAACGATAAACCGACATCAATGAAAAGTCTAAGTGATAAAGAACAATATAAACCAACATTATATTATAAAGTATTTAAAATTAATTAACTATGTAATTTCACTAAATAATGACCATACCTCAACTCAAACTAGTCGAATAATTGAAAACAATCTAACTGATAATTAATAACTTGACCAAGCAAAACACGAGAAATTGTCATAGTTTCCCGACCTGAACTAAAAATGAGCCTGATAATGACCCGACTTGGCCAAAACCTAACCGACAAATCTTTCTAAATAGTCCAATCCGAGAATGACTAGAACCCAAGTTCGCTAAGGACTGACACGACTAATCCGACCCGGACATAGCCATGACTCGACATGACCTGACCCAAACAACCGAATTGCCGCCTCCAATTACGACAACCATAACAATTCCCCTAAACTTCGATTTTTAAGGGGGCTGCTACACTTATTATTAAAGATATGGAAATACAGTTTAATCTCCAAATGACTGTCTAGTAAATCTAGGAGAAATGCGGGCGTGAAGCGGATTCTCCATAACAATGGTAAACTCTCCCTTCTCAGTTAGATCCACTTCATGTCCTTCAACGCCATTCCATTCAAATCTCCAAACCAAATTAGCCACAAAATACTCCAAATGAAGCAAAGCCAATGCTAATCCGGGACATATCCTCCTTCCTGCACCAAAAGGTATCATCTTTATTTCCCGACTTCCTGTTATATCAAGCTCATCCTGTCCCGACATGAACCTTTCGGGTTTGAATTCCATCGGATCCTCAAAATCCGGGTCCCGGCCCATCTCAGCCACAGCAAAATTCACTACAACATTTTTAGGCACAATGTACCCACCTAACTCTACCTCTTTAGTCACAGCGTGAGGCAAGAGAGAGTGACCCGGTGGGTGTCGTCTTAGTCCCTCCAACACCACTGCCTTAAGATATCTCATCTTGGGTAAATCATCTTCTTCGACTTCCTCAGCTTGTTCTCCTACTACCTCTTTAATCTCTTCGAAAACCCTGGTTTTATTTTTTTGGGTTCTTAACAAGGTTTGCCATAATCCATTGCAGCACTGTCGCAGTAGTATCAGTTCCTGCATTTAGGAACTCGGAACACGCAGCTACCAATTCTTCTTCGGTCAATTTTCTATTCCCCTCTTCCGAGATTTCCAGCTTCATCAAAGTATCCACATAACACGTAACCATACTCGCCTTTTCGATTCCATTTTGAAGCCTTTTCCTTGCTAAGATGTGGCTAAGTAACACATCTGCTTGTTTCTTGTTCAATTCAAAGAACTCATGCCAACGCCGTTTTAGAAAAATTCTAGTTAACCAAGGCTTTAAATTAAGAATCCTAAATCGCGTCAGCAACGATATCAAAAAAGCTTGTTGAACTCTCTCTATCTCTTTGATTTGTGATTCATCCAGTTTATCCCCAAAACACATAACCACCAGCAAACCAAACATTGCAAACCGAAAATGATCAATCACCTGCACAATAATAGAATATAACTATAATATATGGGCCTCAACCATCACCTTAAGGTTTTGGTTGAGATGGTTCATCTATCATGGTATCAGAGCCAGAGTGACCGAAGATCACGTGTTCAAACCCTGGCAGCCCCCAATATCTCACAAACTCACCAAGTGGAAAAACCTGCACATGGTATGGGGGGCCTGTGCACTAACCAACCACTCTTCATGCCCAATGGGCATTCGAGTGAGGGGCATAATAGAATATAACTATAATATATGGGCCTCAACCATCACCTTAAGGTTTTGGTTGAGATGGTTCATCTATCACACAATACCATTTCCGGATTCTGAGCTAGCCTTAACTCCACTAACAAGGATATCTTCCAAAACCCACTTTCGAGCGAAACCGAAATCTTTCATTCTTGAAGAGTGAAGCATCATAGAGGTCAAATTACGCCGCAGAAGGCGCCAGAACGGACCATAACCCGAGAAGGTTATCGTATTCTGCTTACGACTAATGATCTTAAACATAGGGACCGGCTTTGGACGGTCAGCGAAAATGGCACCATTTTCAAAAAGAGCCTGGTGAGCCAACTTATGGTTGAAAATGTAGATAACTGGGCGACCCGGGTTGTTTGATATGGTGACAATCGGGCCGAACTTGTTGCATAGTGATCTGAGGGTTGACTCTACTTGGAAAAATGTTTTCCGAAGCCACAAAATTTGGGTGATCATCGGAAGGTACATGGGTCCTGGAGGCCATTTCGATTTAGTTTTCGCTTTCGAGAGTGAAGAGTATGCAGTGATTAAGAGTGCTATGAATGCTGTAACAGTGATCAGTAGCCATAGCTCCATGGTGTGTTGTTTTGTTATTTGAATGTTTTATGAAATATATCAGATTGTTACAGCATTATTAAGACTTTAATTTGATTTATGAAACAAATTAAATAATTTGATTTATGACATTTTCCTAATTTTGTTGTGAACATGTGAAGGCTGAAAAGTAAGCATGTCGTCTAGTTTTCTTTGCTTAGCCGCTTTTAGTATATATATACTCCCTTAGCTTGAAGAAAAGCCCCGTGAAGACCTTTAACCATTATTGGAAAACAGGGTATGCAGGAACATTAATTGACGATAAAACACAACACCGAATCGACTTATACTTTACTAGTAGAACAATTTGACCCATTAGAGCTTCGTCCTATTATTAGAGAAGACATTTTTGGGTCGCTATTCCTCGTGTAATAGCTATTAACTAACTCCACTACCAAAAAAACAAGGGAAACTGACGGAAAATCCGTCAGAAACTCGCCTCACTACAATTCGTCACAAAAAAGCTATTCTAATTGATTTTCCGTAAGGATTACTGTTTACTGACGAATAATCCGTCGCTCATGGTGGGTTCAAAGTCAACATTTTGTTGACTAGTTTTTCGTCAGAAAAGTCACGAATTTTCCGTCAGATATGCCAGCTGGTATGGCAGGATAGTCAACATTTTGTTGACTCTTTAGACGTAAAATCCGTCCGAAAAGTCAACATAGTCTTGACGTTTAAGGGTCCCGGAGGCCATTTCGATTTAGTTTTCGCTTTCGGTTTCGAGAGTGATGAGTATGCAGTGATTACGAGTGCTATGAATGCTGTAACCGTGATGAGTAGCCATAGCTCCATGGTATGTTGTTATGTTATCTGAATGTTTTATGAAATACGTTAGACTGTTGCAGCATTATTAAAACTATAAAGAGTATGATACAGAGTAGGTCGTACGTACAGACGTACAGTTCGGATGATATTTTCCTAACTTTGTTGTCAACATGTGAAGGATGAAAACTAAGCATGTGGTCTCGCTAAGGCCTGTCAGACGTATTGGGTGAGTCGAGAGTTCAGTTTGGGTCACATTCGAGTCATTAACAAGTTAGGTTAGCAACCAACATTTCACCTCAATCACCAAATGCGCACACTACTAGAAGTACCATGCAACGTTTGATCGGGTGTCTTCGGCCCTCGTGTCATCATGTGTGGAGATTGAGAACGATAAATTTCATGTTTATGTCACTACAAGGTTCACTTATTTTTAATTAAGTCAAAAGTACTATTTAAATATCAATTAGGTGTTGTTGTTAACACAAGGGTAAGGCTGCGCACATCCGACTCCCCTATCCCGCAATTATTTGGAGGGAGTCATTCAGGCGTTGTTGTTGTTGTATATTAAGCTAATTTGTTGCCCGATCACCCAATGGGTCGAGTCATAATAAGCATGCCAACTTGGGTCAGTTTCATTTCGGGTTGGGTCAAAACAAAACGGGTGGATGACTTATCAGTTTGTCCTTGAGTCATCCACTATTGGGAACCATAAATATTTTTTGGATTTTATCGGGTCAGGGTTATCAAGGCGTGTTGGAGGTCCAGTGTTTTTGAAACTGTCTTCAAAGCACTTCAGTTTTCCTTCTAACTGTAAGGAGTACATAGCATGACAACTGAAAATACAGTAATGCAAGCTCTGCAATCCCACAAAAGAGGCAATGGTTGCATCGTTGATTGGTTGGTGTTCGGTTCAAGAACATGTTTAATGTCGTCGAAAGCTAACTGAGCTAGATTTAAGCTGTAAGGAAATAGGTAACCTAGTTTGCAAACATTGGTCGACAAAGCCGCAAACCATGCAACATGACACATACAAAAGTTCACAATGGCATCACTCCATACCAAAAGCTCTGTAGGAAGGCTCTTTTAATGAACCTTTCCGATATCAACAGTAATAAAACATATGCACAAGTACACATAACACATTACATCGAGCCAACCACAAAGGGAAAGCAAGGTTATCTCCGTCGTCCTCTTTCTTCTCAACCTTGACAGGTTCATCTCTATTTTGAAATGGTCCACGTGGCAGAGGGCCACGCCACGTCTGTGAAGAAAGGGACGCATATCAGCAACTAACAGTACGAAGATAAACAGACATACTTTGGGTAGTTGGGATTATGGAAGATCACTACAATAACTCCATATATACATCAACTGTCACCAGTAACATGGGTAGCTTGGACCATGGGATAGCATTATGCTACTTAAAATTCCAATTTTGCTATCTAAAGGTCATAATTTTACAGGTTTGAAGCTAATAGCTACGGGACTAGCTAAAATGATACTTCCTCCGATTATTGGGAAATGCTTCATTTACTTAATACATAAGGATTACGGTTGTGAGTGGGGTTGTGGGTTTCACCTAAGGCCGTAAATGATATGAGCCGGCTTGTCGAGCCCTCAAAATTGGCTCGGTCAAAGCTCAGCTCGAGCTCGAGCTCGAACTCGGTCAAACCTACGACCGTCGGGCTCGGCTCGAAGCTCGGTAAAACCTCGGTTCGAACTCGAGTCGGGGATGTGTTTTATCCGAGTCGAGTTCAAGCTTCAATTTTAATTTTAGGTTCGGCGAGTTTCGAATCAAGCCCAAACTTTGAGCCGAGCACCATCCTCGAGCTCAAAATTTTGAGCCGAGCCCGAGCCCAACCATCTCAAGTTCAGATCGGCTCGTTTACACCCCGAGTTTCACCAATTAAGTAGGAGGAATTTAGTAACAAAAAACATGCTCAAAATAGAAATGGAGCAGTTCTAATGAAAGAACCAAATAACCTAGAGTTATATTTGAATCAAATATATTGAATTGTGATTGAAATGGAAGGAATACATATTACAACAACGATAAGTGATAACATTTTCCCTCAACATCGATAACATTGTCCCTTTACCTTGTAGCTATTAAGTTTATGCAGAAAGGTTTTTACATAAAATTGCATAAATGAACTTGTACATATCCTGAACTATTTATACAAAGGAATACTAGCACAAACTAAACCCTAAGTGCAATGTTAGCCGTAATATGTGGCTTATAATACAAGAATAAGATCAACTAGAATATTTGCATGATATTGTAGGATAACTTTGACCTAGAGGATCTTAACAAATATGGTAGAAAATATGTACATTTTTATTCTCAATAGTAGCCACGTCATGTAAGGTGTCCGATATAGACAACGTTGTTCACATGTTAACAACACGGAAATACAATCTCCGAATGACTATCTAGTAAATCTTGGAGAAATGCGAGCGTGAAGCGGAATTTTCATAACAATGGTAAACTCTTGCTTCTCAGACAAATCCACTTCATGTCCTTGAACGCCAATCCATTCAAATTTCCAAACCAAATTAGCAACAAAATACTCCAAATGAAGCAAAGCCAATCCTCACCCAGGACATATCCTCCTTCCGACACCAAAAGGCATCATCTTTATTTCCCGACTTCCTGTTATATCAAACTCGTCCTGACCCGACATAAACCTCTCGGGTTTGAACTCCATCGGATTCTCCCACAAAGCCGGATCCCAGCCCATCTCATGCACCGCGAAATGCACAACAGCGTTTTTAGGCACAATTTACCCACCCAACTCCATCTCTTTGGTCACGGCGTGAGGCAAGAGAGAGTGACCCGGTGGGTGTCGTCTTAGCCCCTCCAACACCACTGCCTTAAGATAGCTCATCTTCGACAAATCATCTTCTTTGACTTCCTCAGCTTGGTTCCCTATCACGCCTTTAATTTCTTCGAAAACTCTGTTTTGAATTTTCGGGTTCCTAACCAGGTTCGCCATAATCCATTGCAATGTTGTTGCAGTAGTATCAGTTCCTCCGTTCAGGAACTCGGAACAAGCCGTCACCAATTCTTCTTCATTCAGTTTCCTATTCCCTTCATCCGGGATTTTCAATTTCATTAAAGTATCGACATAACAAGTAATCAAACTCGACTTTTCCTTTTCATTTTGAAGCTTTTTCCGTGCTGCGATGTGAGTAAGCAACACTTCTTCCTGTTCCTTCTTCAACTCAAAAAACTCATCCCAACGTCCTTTAAGCAAAATTCTAGTTAACCAAGGTATAAAATTAAGAATCCGAAACCGAGTCAACAGCAACATTAACAGCCCTTGTTGAACTCTCTGAATCTCTTTGATATGGGATTCATCCAATTTATCCCCAAAACACATAACCACAAGCAAACCAAACATCGCAAACCGAAAATGATCAATCACCTGTACAACACCATTTCCGGATTCTGCGTTCGCCTTAAGGCCATTAACAAGGATATTTTCCAAAATCCACTTTCAAGCGAAAGAGAATTGCTTAATTCTAGAAGAAGTAAGCATCATAGAAGTCAGATTACGTCGAAGAAGGCGCCAATACGGACCATAACTCGAAAAGGTTATGTTACGCTGGTTATTAGTAACGATCTTTAGTATAGGGAGCAGTTTTGGCCGGTCAGCAAAAACGTAACGGGTCTGTTTTGAATCAGGGCCTGGTGGGCTAATTCATGGTTGAAAATATAGATAACCGGCTGAGCCGGGTTACTTGATACAGTGAGAATCGGGCCAAATTTGTTATTAGTAACAATTTTAAGTATAGGGAGCAGTTTCGGCCGGTCAGCAAAAACGGCCCCGTTTTGAATCAGGGACTGGTGGGTTAATTCATGGTTGAAAATATAGATAACCGGCTGAGCCGGGTTACTTGATACGGTGACAATCGGGCCAAATTTGTTACGTAGTGAACGTAGAGCTGACTCTATTTGTAAAGTTGTTTTACGAAGCCACGATATTGGGGTGATCACCGGAAAATACATGGGTCCTGGAGGCCAATTCGATTTAGCTTTCACTTTCGAGAATGATGAGTATGCAGTGATTAAGAGTCCTATGAATGCTGTAATGATGATCAGGAGCCATAGCTCCATGGTATATTGTGTGGTTTTCTGAATGCTTTATGTAATACTAATAAGTTCGAGCATTGTTAATACTTATATATCAAGAGTCTTCAAGATATACTTGAACGAATGTGTGGTGATACATTTTCCATTGCTAAGTCTGTTGTGAAGTTGTGAATGCTGGAAAATAAGTACGTCGTCTAGTTTTCGACAACTAGCTGTTACTGGAATACTGGGGGCCGTCAGTAGATATTTAGCTCGAACGAATGTGTGGCGATGACATTTTCCATCCCAAGTCTGTGTTGTGAACTTATGAAGGTTGAAAAGTGAGGACGTCGTCTAGTTTTCCACAGTTTGCTGCTACTGGAATACTTTGAGTGGGAGTGGGGAATGCTAAAAAAGTAAGGGGGTTTTCTAGTTTTCCACAGCTAGCTGTTACTGGAATACTTGGGTGGGGGGTGGGGCGCTATGTTACTCAGACACGCCGACACGCGGACCAACAGTCAGTCAACGGTGTATCTTAACCAACATAATGGACACAACACGACATGTCAAATATGGTTTGCAAGTTTACCTTTGATTAATATATCCTCCACAAATATACGGAGTAATTCCTTTGTTTAGGTCATTTGTTTAGTTTTGCAGTTATATTTAATCTATGACAAGTGAACAATATATTAGAGATATTAGGATATTATATATTGGAGACTATATGGTCTACAAGACGGATGATTATAAGACGGATGATTACAAGACGGTCTTTGCTCTATTTACGAGAAATGATGATTACTATGTTATTCATTGTATTTGACTTATTAGATTCATTGTATTAGTTCCATAAGATCTTGTATAAATAGCTATGCATTCCCTAATGACAAGACACAACATTCTCCTCCAATTATCTCTCCCTTTCATATTATCACAAATTCTCATTTGTGACGGACACTATCCGTCACAAGCTTAAGACGGATACCATATTCTCTCACAAAATACCCATCAAGGGTGAGTGGAGAAGCACATGGGGGGTGCCCACCTTGTCCCCTCTACCCATTTCCTCTCACAAAATACCCGTCGCAAGATCCGATCCGTCGCAAGCAAGACCTATTGTCATATTATAACACAATATTCCCAACCGGGGATCAAATTACCATAAAAAATCTACCTTCCTAATATAAAAAGTAAACAAAAAAATAAAGCACCTTTAAATGAAACAACAAGTCTCACTTGTGACGAATCGCCCCGTCACAAATGAGAATTTGTGTAACCAAAACGAAAGGAGTACCAGCTCACACATGATTGGAACGAGCTAGGCTATAGACATTACGTGACTGAATGAGTGAATGTTCTACTATAACCACCTCCTGTTTAATGTGCATGTTATTTTGTTTTAACTCTTCTGAAATTTAGGATCATCCAATTTTTTATTGATTTTCATCAAACCTACTGTACATTTGAGTTGTACATTTGAGTTTATACTCCCTCCTAGTCACTCATTTCTTCCCCTTTCCCTTTTACAAAAAAATTAAGGAAATGAATTTGGACCACACAAAACACACTACCCCACATACAAATGAATTTAGACCACACAAAACACACAACCCCACATCCAAAAAGGGAAAGAGGGAAGAAAACCCGATTTACCCAATAAGGAAAGAGGGAAGAAATGACCGACTAGGAGGGAGTATATATTTTTCCAAACTTATATGTAATGTTTTTGATCAGTTATATTGAAATTTTTTTAACTATATGTTTAAGTTAAAGAACTCGGTAACATTGTAATAAAGCTCATTATCCTTACAAAAATACTCGAAAACTTTATTCTAAAGCTTAAACGTTATCCTACCAGTTGTAATACATCAGATGCATGGTCTATGAACTGTCGTTTTGTGAGTAGAGGAATTACCTCTTCTCGTATTCACAATCATTGAGGTTTTCATATACGTACATAAAATTTCATCATACTGGGGCATTACCCGGTGCACACTAAAGATAGCGACTACGGTCCCCAATCCCCGACCCCGTCACCAAAAAAAAAAATCAACATAGTACATCGAATACCAATCTTCCTAACTTTTTTTTTACACTCAACACTTTACTCACGAGTTAAGACATTGAATGTTAACCCCTACGATGAATATCGCTACAAGCCTACAAGTGTTTCATTCATTGAGCTAAATTATATGCATATTACAACAAGGATAATATTTTCCTTTAACATCAATTACGTTGCCCTTTTCGAAGATTCGTAACCACATCACGATAAGGGGTCTGATATACACAACCTTATTAACGTATTTTTAAACACAGAATTACATTTGAAAAGGATTATATAGTAAATCTTGGAGAAATGCGGGCATGAAGCGGATTCTTCATAACAATGGTAAACTCTTGTTTCTCAGATAAATCCACTTCATGTCCTTCAACAACAGTCCATTCAAATTTCCAAACCAAATTAGCAACAAAATACTCCAAATGTAGCAAAGCCAATCCTAATCCAGGACAAATCCTCCTTCCGACACCAAAAGGCATCATCTTTATTTCTCGACTTCCAGTTATATCAAACTCGTCCTGACCCGACATAAACCTCTCGGGTTTAAACTCCATCGGATCCTCCCACAAAACCGGGTCCCAACCCATTTCAGCCACTGCAAAATTGACAACAGCATTTTTAGGCACAATGTGCCCACCCAACTCCACATCTTTGGTCACGGCGTGTGGCAGGAGAGAGTGACCCGGTGGGTGTCGTCTTAGTCCCTCCAACACCACTGCCTTAAGATAATTCATCTTCGATAAATCATCTTCTTTGACTTCCTCAGCTTGGTCCCCTATCACGCCTTTAATTTCTTCAAAAACCCTGTTTTGAATTTTCGGGTTCTTAACAAGGTTCGCCATAATCCATTGCAGTGTTGTTGCAGTAGTATCAGTTCCTGCATTCAGGAACTCGGAACACGCAGCCACCAATTCTTCATCACTCAATTTTCTGTTCCCTTCTTCCGGGATTTCTAATTCCATCAAAGTATCAACATAACAAGTAATCAAACCCGACTTTTCTAATTCATTTTGCATTTTTTCCCGTGCTGCGATGTGTGTAAGTAACACATCCGCCTGTTCCTTCCTTAACTTAAAGAACTCATCCCAGCGCCCCTTTAGCAAAATCCTAGTTAACCAAGGCTTTATATTAAGAATCCGAAATCGAGTCAACAACGATATCAATAACCCTTGTTGGACTCTCTCAATCTCCTTAATTTGGGACTCATCCAATTTATCCCCAAAGCACATAACCACAAGCAAACCAAACATGGCAAACCGAAAATGATCAATCACCTGCACAACACCATTTCCTGATTCTGAGCTCGCCTTAAGTCCGCTAACAAGGATATCCTCCAAAACCCACTTACGAGCGAAAGAGAAATCCTTAATTCTAGAAGAAGTAAGCATCATAGAGGTCAAATTACGCCGAAGAAGGCGCCAAAACGGACCATAACTTGAAAAAGTTATGTTATGCTGGTTACTACTAACAATATTAACTATAGGGAGCGGTTTAGGCCGGTCAGCAAAAACAGCCCCGTTTTGAACCAGGGCCTGGTGTGCTAAATCATGGGTGAAAATATAGATAAGAGGACGAACCGGGTTATTCGATATGGTGACAATCGGGCCGAACTTATCGCGCAGGGAGCGTAGAGTTGACTCGGCTTGTAACGATGTTTTCCGAAGCCACGATATCTGGGTGATCATCGGAAGGTAGGTTGGTCCAGGAGGCCATTTCGATTTGGGTATCGACTTTGAGAGTGATGAGTATGCAGTGATTACGAGTCCTATGAATGCTGTAATGATGATCAGTAGCCATAACTCCATGGTATATTACTGTGTGGTTATCTGAATGTTTTATTAAGATAAAGACTGTCACAGTATGCAGGAAATACTTGGACGAATGTGTGATTGATTGTGTGGGGATGACATTTTCCTAACTTTATTGTTATAAACTTGTAAATGCTGAAAAGTAAGCATTTCGTCTAGTTTTCCACCACTAACTGCTACTGGGGCCCGTGAGCAGATATTTAGCTAGAAGAAAGGTTTCGTGTTTAGACCTGTCAAACGGGTCGGCTGTAATCGCTCTTGATTTCTCTGCAATTTTTGTAAGAATTATTATTTAATTCTCTGTTATGTGGACCTAATTACCGATGTCAGTCACCTTAATTAATAACGGTTAAATATATTGTTTCGGGTTTTTACCAGGAGTCCTAGTTTAAGTGGATTACGGTTAAGGTTTACAGACCATTAACATATCAGGCCCACTTATCTTATTAAGCCTCTCCTGCAACCTCTCTATATAAGCAACACCTGTTTGTGCTTTAACATAATTCATTGATATTGAGAAAAACACACATAAAAGAAGTGAATTAGAGAATAAGGAAGGCAGGAGAAGGCAAAACAATAAGGGTTCATCTTTTATCTTTCTCAAGTGATTTTATTATCAGATCTAATGGCTACATCACGTAAGTAACTCTCATTAATTATCGCTTTAATCAAGATCCTATAATTCATGTTTACATGTGGTATCAGAGCAGGATTGTGATTACAGTTATAATTCTGATTAATGTTTTGATTCTGTTTTTATGAATGAATTTAATGCTTTAATCATGATGTTATAATATTCATTCATAATTGATTGTATACCCTTATGATTGATAACGTATCCTTATATGATGATTGCTTCCGCTGCCCTAATCGATTTATTTCGTTATTATATGATGTTATGATGATTATTTCCGCTGCCCTAATCGATTTATTTCTTTATTATATGATGTTATGATGATTATTTCCGCTGCCCTAATCGATTTACTTCGTTATTATATGATGTTATGATGATTATTTCCGCTGCCCTAATTCGATTTGTATGGTTTATTGTGATTATTGTTTGCGTATGAATGTCGTGTGACCTATACCACTCGACCGAGCTAATGCTTCACTCGATCGAGTCGGTTTATTCCTGATGTTGCTCGACCGAGCTAATGCTTCACTCGGTCGAGACCTTCCGTCTTCAATGTTGCTCGATCGAGCTATTTTTTACTCGATCGAGTTCTGCCCGTGTTGGTTACTTAATGTTTGTTTTCATGTATGCTAGCATTATATTATGTTATTATGCTTATAGAATTAATTGAATTATCATATTTTATGTAAGCATACATTCTTATTGTAGATTAATTATATCTTATGTATCGATTAAAGGAGACCTTCGCATTATGACGAGTTGAAATTCACCACAGTGATTTCATCTCGTACGCGATCAGATCTCATAATGTAATTAAATTGGGCATTCACATTATGTTGATGTTCACCACAGTGGACTCAAATTATGCAGTGAATATCCGACTAAGCATCTAATGGGGTGAAATAACTTGTATTAAGGTTTTACCCACAGGTAACCTGACATTAAAGTGAAACACTCATTAAAGAGAGTATACTTGATTATGTAATTAAGCATGCATAGGTTGTCCACAGATACTGCACTTGCTTAATGAATGTTTATGAGTTACTCATTTAAGTTTCAAGTCTTAGTCATAATTGCTATTGTGTGATAAACTCAAAGCCTAATGTTCTGAGCATTGTTCATAATGCAGTACCGTTGCAAAGCTCTCTCAATAACTGTGTCCAAGCAGTGCCACAACTTGATGGTACTAATTACTCAGAATGGAAGGAGCATCTCGAGTTCCATTTAGGTATTCTTGAACTTGATCAGGTGCTTAATGGAACAGCTCCTGCTGAACCAGCTTCTGATGCGAGTAAAGAAGTACTTGATGAGTATAACTGGTGGAAGAAATGTGATAGTCTTTGCTTAAAGTTCTTACAACTTACCACTGCACTAAACATTAAGTCCTCTATTTTGGAGACAGGCTGTACTACAGCCAGTAAGTACATGAAATCATTAAGGAACGCTTTCAGACTACCGATAAAGCGGTAACTGGAAGGCTTATGTCTGAACTTACCACTGCTAAGTATAATGAGAATGTCACCACCATGCAGCAACATGTGTTGCACATGACGAATCTGGCAGCTAAGTTGGGAAAACTGGACATGAAAGTTGAGGATCCGTTCCTCGCCCAGTTTATAATCAACTCTCTGCCTGATAAGTTTGATGCTTTTCACCTTCATTACAACACCGTTAAAGAAATTTGGAGTGTTAATGAATTGATCAATAAACTGGTTCAAGAAGCAGCAAGAATCAAACAGAAAGATGAAGCTGATGCCTCAAGTAAGAATGGTGGTTTACCCCAGGCACATCATGTGCATCATGTAAGCGGGAAATCTAAAGGTAAGTTTAGAAACAGAAAGGGCATTAAGTTAAGCCCTTCTGATAAACCATCCGCATCTGGCATAAAGAAGGAAATTAAGAAGCAGGAAAGTTGCTTTTTCTGTAGGAAACCTGGGCACTTTCAGCAAGACTGCATAAAGCGTAAGAATTGGTTCGAAAAGAAGGGTAAGCCTTTGGCTTTAGTATGTTTCGAATCAAATTATGTTGAAGTTCCTTCTAATACCTGCTGGCTAGATACATGCTATAATGTACATATTTCGAATTCCTTGCAGGGATTCCTTACGACAAGAACCATAAATCCAAATGAGGCCTCCTTATACATGGGGAATAAAGAAAAAGCCTCAGTAGAAGCCATTGGAAGATTTAGCTTGGAATTAAGCACTGGATTTAAGTTGATTTTGGAGGATACACTTTATGTTCCCTCCTTCAGACGCAATTTAATTTTAATTTCTAAGTTAGATAATAATGGTTTTAGATTATGTTTTGGACAAGGTTGTTTCAGTATGTATCGAGACAATATTTTTGTTGGTTCTGGGATTTTAGAAAACGGATTGTATCGAATTTATTTAGATAAATTGTTTTCAGAATCTCTTTGTGTTTCTCATAATGTTTCTCTGCATAATA